>JAODAL010053784.1:0-25046 GCA_025379985.1 Phyllomedusa bahiana
GTGGGCTTGATTTCGGGAGATGGAAACAAACTATCCCCCAAGGGTTTTGATCTGGTCCAAGAAGGGGTTTAGATTTCGACGTATGGAGTACCTGACGGCTGTTCTACACAATCAGGTAGACCAGTTCGAGAAAGTATGGGCTATTTGGGATATGCGTTTTGATCTCTGAGCGAGTGGTTTGCCTATTTCCCTCCCTTCCCTTCCCCCTCTTGTCTGTCTATTGTCTTGTGTTTTGTTCTTCTATGAGTCTAAGAGATTGCCTTAAATACCCTCTGTTCATCTTCCTGAAGGTATGCCAGGGGGCTCGCCCAGGCATACATACTGGGGGGCCTCTTGTTCGCTGTCTATCCCTGGAAGAGGTTTGGTAGGAGCTTGTCTCTCCTTACATCTATACTAACCTACACGGGAAAACACGTTTCCTTCCGGCCACAGTTGTCACGGTGTGGGCATGTGTTTCCACGTGGTAGGCTCAACCAAATGTGCACCTCCACTGGGTTTCTCTAGATTCGTTGAAGCCCTCTCTCGCGGTATTGGACTATGCGGCATTGTGCGCTATAATACCCTGTTATTTACCATGTACATTATAGGACTGGGTGGGTATGTTGAATCGCGTGCAACATGATAATTCTGTATGCCCTTTTGTCGTGATACTTGCCACTGCGGTATACTTGTTTTCTTGTTTACTGATGTAAATTTAAAAATCTTTTTTTTTTAATAAAAATACAGTTACAAAAAAAAATCCAACCAGAAACCAGTGCCACAAAGACATAGCCTTTAAGGGAACCTGTCACATAGGTTATGCCCCTCTTGCTGAGGACAGCACAAGCTAGTGTCAGACATTCTGTTTCCAGCGCTGCGTCCCTTATTTTGTAAGATGCTGTAGTTTTAAAGCATTTAATGCTCAAATCTTATTCATGAGTAGGTGTTAGCCCCGCCCACCAAAGGCTAGCCCCGCCCACCGACAGTTATTCACATGTTTCTGCCAATTCAAAGTAATAGGTTTATCAGTTGAGGTGTGCGGGGCTAGCCTCAGGTGGGCGGGGTTTGAAAAAACCTGACTCTCTATATGACTCTTTTCTTGCTGAAAACTGCAGATTTGAGCACTAAATACTCTAAAACTCCAGCATCTTACAGAATAAGGGACACAGGGAAACAGAATGTCTGACTCTAGCTTTTCTGTCCTCAGCAAGGGGAGCATAAGTTATGCTGCATAACCTATGTGACAAGTTCTCTTTAACCCCTTAACGACCTTGGGCGTATCAGTACGTCCCAGGGCCGCTAAGGTGCTTTGCAGGGTGATTCGCTCCGCGACCCCCCCCGCACAGCCGCCGGGTGTTAGCGGCAAATCGCCGCTAACACCCGGCAGTAAACAGCCAGCGGCGGTGGCTCTACCGCCCTGCTGGCGCTGTTTTAAAAACAACAAAAATCAGGCGCTCGCGGCAAAGTTTGGCCGCGGCGTCTGAATTAACGCCGATCGTTGCCGGCGCACCGATCGGTGCTGTTATCGCATAAGCGCGCTTGGGAAGGCTTGGAAAAGGCTCCCTCACTTACCTTGGCCCGGTTTGGCCCCACTTTCCGTCCGCAGACAGGAAGTGTGGAAACCGCCATCTTTGTACAACCTAATGCATATGCCTATGCATGCATTAGGTTGTATTAACAATCGCGCCACAAGTGGTCAAGTACCACAGGTGGCCTCAATGTTACAGTAAAAAAAATAAAAAAATAAAGTTTTAAAGTACAAAAAAAAAAAAAGTATTAAAAGTTCAAATCACCCCCCTTTCCCCATTTTACAAATAAAATCATTAAAATAATAAAAAAGTTTACACATATTTGGTATCGCCCGCTCCCGAAAAAGTCCGATCTATAAAAATATAACATCATTTTATCCCGTATGCTGAACACCGTAGAAGAAAAAAAATTCCAAACGCCAAAATTGCGGTTTTTTTGGTCATTTTCCGTCACTCAAAAAATGGAATAAAAATGATCAAAAAAGTTGCATGCATTCCAAACTGCTAGCGATAAAAAGTACACTACAGCCCGCAACAAATGCCCCCTCACTGACGTCCGTAAGTGTTAGTACAAAAAAGTTATTGGTTGCACAACATGGCGCCGTGGCGCACATTTCAAAAATGTTTGGAATTTTTCTACGGTATCAAAACATAACGGAAACCCTACATGTTTGGTATTGCCGGATGCGTAACAACCTGAAGAATACAGATAACACATTATATTTACCGAAGATTGAACGCCGTAAAAGCAAAACCCCCGCAAACATGGCGAAAATACATTTTTTTTCACAATTTGTCCCACTTGGAATTTTTTTTGCGGTTTCCCAGTATATTCTATAGTATAGTGAATAACACCATTAGAAAGTACATCTTGTCCCGCAAAATAAAGGCCCTCATGTGTCTATGTAGGTGGAAAAATAAAGAAGTTATGGCACCAAAAAAAACCGCCTGGTCCTTAAGGGGTTAAGATAAAGATTTGGACTTGCTGACATCACCTGCGTGAGCTGTCACTCGCTAAAGCGCTCGGGAATGGAAATGCTGTTACACTTAGGCAATGTTCACACGGCTTATTCAAGCCGTAATTGCAGGACGGATTTCGCCCACAGTTACGGCTTGAATAAGGGGCGGGACGGGGGCGGGGGCACAGCTCGCCAGCCCCATAGACAATGCATTATTTACGGCGCGTTCGCGCCGTAAATGTGCATGTCACTTTCTCCCCGCCCGGCGGATTCGCCGAGCGGGTTGGAGCGACGGAATCCATAGTTCTCTATGAGAACTGTGGATTACCGTAATGACAGGGATGGATTGGGGCCGTACTGCAGTGCAAATCCGGCGCGCAGTACGGCTCCAATCCGCGCCCAAATAAGCCGTGTGAACAGTATTTTCCATTTTTGCGGCCGTCCCCACGGCCTTGGGAGGGGATGGCTTTTCTCCGCAATGAGCGGAGAACAGCCCTCCCCCCTCCCATTGAGGGTTTTTAATTTCACTGGAAAAACCGGAAAGGAAAAAAGAACACCAACGTTTTTGAGCGGCCCCAAAGGGGAAATCGCCGGGTTTTTTTAAAACCGCAAACCACCAAAAAATGGCCGAAAACCCTTGCCGTGGGGACATGCTCTTAGACGGGTTTTTCACAGCTATTCCCACACACATTTTAAATTTAAATTAAAACAACCGTTTTCTGAAGCTTTTATAGGTGGCCAATCTATTTTTTTCATGATGAAACAAAAAAATTTATAGTATTTAGAAAAATAAGGGGCTTTTAACACGCACGTTTTTTGTGCAGTTTTTAATTGTGCCCAATTAAAATGCCTTTTTTCCCAACAACTTCTTTCAGTTGTCTAAATTGCGAAAGGGCTTCAAGTAAGTAATTAAAACAGTGTTTGAATCTTGTGTTAAAAACCCCAATATTACTCCCCTTTTCCCAAAAAGTTTTTGAAAGTCAACGAAGCTTGCTGGTAAAGATGAGAAATACTACAAAATATAAAATTATTAAGGGAAAAGGAGTTCTGACGTATTATTGCTTTTCATATAATTGATTTAGTAGTAAAGTTGAAATTGTTATAGAATACGTAAAAAAACATTTTACAGACAGAATTTTACAGTGAAGTTAAACTAACAGTTTATAAGAAAAATGTATCACTTGGTAAAGACTACGGAGCTGGGCAGAAAGGGTTTGTTCACAAGGCTTCTTGCATCCGTGTGAACATACGCTTTTCAGATGCATCTCTGGGACTAACAGACGCATCTTACAATTAGCAGTGAGTTTGTCACTGCCCGCAATGAGGAACACGCAGCGGCGTTCACATGAGAGATCGCTGCTGCGTGTTTCCATCTCGCCTGTCGGGTCCGTCTGTAAAAGAATTGACATGCAATTCTTTGAAAGACGGACCTGACAGGCGCGATGCAAACACACAGCGGTGATCTCTCATGTGAACGCCGCTGCGTGTTCCGCATTGCGGGCAGTGACAAACTCACTGCTAATTGTTAGATGCGTCTCTGGGTCCGTCCTGTTAGTTGCAGAGATGCATCTGAAAAGTGTATGTTTACACGGATGCAAGACACCATGTGAACATACCCGAATAATGTATTGCTTTTGCTGGCGAATTAGAGAACTCAACCTCAGCACTAGTGAGAATCGTCTGTGAGTTGTTCAATGATTACTTTGTTATATAGCGATCTGGTAAACTTCTCATATGATAAACTTTTGTCTTTTGCTGTTATACAAATATAATTCTTGTTAATAAAAGGTGGTGTGTGGATACTAACCTATAGCAAGGACTGTCAGTGAGCCATTTGAACAAATAGAGAAAAATCAATCGGAGGAAGGGGGAGAGGGTGAATAAAAGATTATTGTGATACTGGAATCTGTTACACTGGGAAACACTCGTTGTGGTGTCTTCAAAGTAGGAACTGATTTTGAATATGTTTGGGTCACTGACACCCATGTTTCCCTATCTGCTCTAGTTTTGGAGATCCGGCATTGCCACCTTACAAAGTATATGCCGCTAAAAGTAGTGGTCACTCAATATTGTACTAAAGAAATATTGGAAATTCATGTGAAAGAGAAAAGACTTAAATTTTAGAACATTTAAAGAACATATGCAAAAAAAACACATCAATGTTCATGAGCAAATTCAATTATACTCATTTGCACTACGCATCTATAAAGAAATTATTCACAAGAAAAATTTAGAATCATGTCATAAACCTCTTATCAACTAGAGCTACTAGAACGAAATAGATGATTTTTTTTCGACTCAACAACACTCAAAACCCCAGAATTTGTAGGCAACAAACATTTTTTTTTTGTCCTCAGTGTTTTAGACAAAACAAACGATAAAAGTTTATGATATGAAACATTTGCCAGATCGCTATATAGAAAAGTAAACTCTTCTCACTAGTGCTCTGGCTGAACCCTCCAGCACCAGTGATACGTCATTTCTGTCCAGCTATGTACTCTTTACAGAGGGATACGTTTTGCTTATAACATACAAACTGTTAGGTTAACTTCACTGTAAGTTTATGTTCACATGACAAATTTGAGGGGCTTATTTCGACATGAGTGTCCTGTCTGTTTATGTTTTGTATCTTGCCCTCTGTTTAACCCTCCCCTTTGGAATCTGTTTGGCCTTCATGTCTTTTTAGTCCTGTCCTGTACCTGAACGTCTCTACACTTAGTCTGCGGTATTTTGTCCCTATTTTTGTTGGTGCCTAATTTTGGCACCTCTGACCTGTTTGCTCAGCTGCCATTGCTGGGGACTGCTCTGAGGTCTCACCTGGTGGCCTTCAAGGAAGCCATCCTTATCATCAAAGGCTCTCTGAAGATGCCCGGCCGCTTAATTGCACCCCCTTGGAGCAAGCCCAGCAGTGGTCCAGTGCGTCCACTACCAACTTTACCCACTCACCTGTTACAAGAAAATTGCTATTGCCCTGCAACTGAGCTGCCACATAATGCCCAAGACCATACAGCAGTTTAACAAGACAAGTTCCACTCAAAACAGGCCTTGACAAGATCGACCAAAGAAGTTGAGTGCACATGCTATATGTGTCTTATCCAAAGATTGTCTTTTCAAAATAGAAGTATGAGTGTTTCCAGAATTGCTGCAGAGGTTAAAGGGGTGGAGGGCCAGTCTGTCAGTGCCCAGACCATATGCCGCACAAATTGGTTTGCATGGCTCTTGTCCCAGAAGGAAGCCTCTTCTAAAGATGGTGCACAAGAAAACTTGCTTGATAAAATGTCTGTGTGGAAAGACATACATAGGGTACATAGGATAGACTAGTAGGTCTATCAAAATTAGCATTAATGAACACAGATTAATGATCCGTCAATTTAGAAATAAATAAAAAATGCCACTTGATCAAATTACTGCCCCTGGGTATACTTCGGATAATGATTAAAAAAAAAAAGTTTGGGCAAAACATCACGTGCTAGACAGTTCGTCGATGAGAGGCATGGGCTCTCGGAATTATGCTGGAGTGCGTTAGTATGAGTTGCCTGTAGAGACAGCTCACAATTATGGAGTAAGTTATTACAGAGAGAGGCATATTGGATTGCCATGTTAGAAGCTATGACGCCAAAAGGCTTAAATGAGTGCTTTAAAGGGGTTGTCTCACTACAAGGATTGCTTTTTATGTTAAAGATCTTGCAAAAACAAGTCACTTTGCAATATGTGTCCATTACCAGTGGCCTCCCTATTCCTAGATATCCCCTCTTATGGGCTGCATTATCTCTTCAGGTCACTATAGCTACAGACCTGCTAATTCTATCCTGATAGGCTGCAGGTGCTGGTCACTATAGATACAGACCTGGTGTTCTCAGCAGCTTGTCACTGCAGGCCATTAGTAGCCAGTACAGACCAGTAATCACTCCTGAATTCAAAAATGAAGCTGAGAAAACAGGACTGAGGTAAGATGAATCGATGTAGTGAGACAACCCCTTTGATCTCAGAGTTTTCTTGTAGATATATCAGGGGTTAATGGTGTTTTAACTTGTACAGTATGTATAAAAGGAGGGTGTTACCTGTAGCATGCATGCTTGAGGAAGGGGAGGAGCTTTTCCCCGAAATGTCGCACGGTGTGCGTTCTGTTCTACCCAGCTGTTGGCATCTCCAGCTCACCTACGTGGGAGCAGCGTAAAGAGCAGCAATGAACGGCTAAGTGTAGCCGCACCAAAGCACTTGGGTATACCACATAATTACTTCTGACACGGGGGCACGCTACTGTGAAATTGTGGATTAATGTCTTTTATGGGAATTTAATAATAAAAGGAGAATGTTTTAATGAATCATCGATCTTGATGCAAGTTTCAATGAGACAATACTGTGGGGATTGGAGGTACCCCATTTCTGTGATCGGACTAGCATAGATGTGCTCAAGTATTGTAGCTATTTTAAGGCTATCTAATGTGCTGCACAATAAAGCCTGCAAACAGTTTGTTGAAGACAAGCAGGCTAAGGACATGGATTACTGAAAACATCTCCTAAGTATGGTCCTCCAGTCAAGCATGGTGGTGGGAGTGTCATGATGTGGGGCTGCATGAGTGCTGCTGGCTGTGAGGAGCTACAGTTCATTGATGGAACCATGAATGGCAACATGTACTGTGACATACTTAAGCAAAGCATGATCCTCTCTTTTCAGAAACTTGGCTGCAGGGCAGTATTCCAACATGACAATCAGGGCCGGGACGCTGGTTAGGCAGAGGTAGGCGATCAGCTAGGATGCAACCTCTGCCTGTCACTAGGGCATACATGCCAACTCTCCCGTTTTTGGCGGGGGGGGGGTCCCGCTATTTGGGGTCCCCTCCCGCCCTCCCGGGGGAGTTGGCATTCCTCCCGCCGCCTGCAGGCGGCGGGGGTCCTTTAAATTACCGCGGCGCAAGAGTAGCGCACCAGCGCTACTCTTGCGCCGCCGGGCCGCTCCTACAGGCGGGTGAAGCGGCCGCTGCGCCCGCTTCAACCGCCCGCGGTCTCACTGTGCGGGGAGGAGGCAGGAGGGATCGCTCCCTCCTCCCTCCTCCCCCTGTATGTACGGCGTCTGTGCGCGCCGTGCATACAGGTCAGCGGCGCAGGGGGACGTGACGCGCGGCTGCCGGGGAGTGACGCGCGGCTGCTCTCACTTCCCCCTGCGCCGCTGAGGAGATCGTCCGGAGCGGCGTCGTGCTAGGAGCCTGGTGAGGTGAGTGGATTTTATTATTTTATTTTTATTAGCTTTAGGGGGCTCTACCTGGCAACAGAGGGGGCACTACCTGGCAACAGAGGGGACATCTACCTGGCAACCCGAGGGGACACTACCTGGCAAACAGGGGGGGCACTGCTGGCTACAGAGGGGCACTACCTGGCAACAGAGGGGGCACTACCTGGCAACAGAGGGGGCATCTACCTGGCAACAGAGGGGGCATCTACCTGGCAACAGAGGGGGCACTACCTGGCAACAGAGGGGGCACTACCTGGCAACATAGGGGGCATCTACCTGGCAACAGAGGGGACATCTACCTGGCAACAGAGGGGGCACTACCTGGCAACAGAGGGGGCATCTACCTGGCAACAGAGGGGGCACTACCTGGCAACAGAGGGGGCACTACCTGGCAACAGAGGGGACATCTACCTGGCAACAGAGGGGACATCTACCTGGCAAAACAGGGGGGGCACTACCTGGCACAGAGGGGACATCTACCTGGCTAACAGATGGGGGCACTACCTGGCTAACAGATGGGGGCACTACCTGGCTAACAGATGGGGGCACTACCTGGCTAACAATGGGGGCACTACCTGGCTAACAATGGGGGCACCTACCTGGCTACAAATTTGGCTCTACCTGGCTACAGAGGGGGCATCTACTTGGCTACAAGGGGGCATCTACCGGCCTGTAAGGGGCACTACCTGGTTATGGGGGGGCTACTGCCTGGCTATAAGGGCATCTACCTGGCTTTCTTCCAAAGCCGTTATGCAGTTAGGTGGAGTGGGTGTGGCTTTTTTGAAGGGGCGTGGCATACCGACAAGATGGGCGTGTCCATGCAAATTTTTGTCGCGCTATGCGCGCCGCCTACTAGATTCTCCTGCTTTTTCATTTTCAAAAGTTGGCAACTATGCACTAGGGAGGGCGCAGTTAAGTGCTGTCAAATAAAACTGCTTCACACACTGATGAGCTAAGTGCTGTAGCACTCATGCTCAGGTTACTGAGCACCAGCTACTGAGCATTGACCTTTTGCACTCAGTGGCTGCTGCCATCCCCCGTCTATATTCACCGCCCCTCCTCTGCTGCGTGGTACCGTCTTCTGCGGAACACCACAGTAAGAATGTGCGCCTCATACCTCCAGCTTGTGACCGGGCGGGATCACAAGCATTCACCGCTCCGGTCCCCAGACAAGACAGCTGTCAGGAGATACTGCTTCTGATCAGAGCTGCGGAGGCGAGCCTTAGTAAGAGCCAGCAAATCCCCGTTCTGTTAGGCCATGTTCATGCGGCTTATTTTGGGACCTATTTCAGTCAGTAATTCGCGCCGTACTGTGCGAATTACAGGCTGAAATACGTCCCGGTCATTACGGTAATCCACAGTTCTCATAGAGAACTATGGAGTACGTCTCCTCTCCCTGCTCGCACAATACAGTGAGCGGGGAGAAAGTGACATGCTACTCATTCACGGCGTATACGCGCTGTGGATAAGGTATGTCTATGGGGCCGGCGAGCTGCCCCCTGCCCCACCGCACGGCAGCCGGCGTAAGTGCAGGGCGAAATACGTCCCCGCAATTACGCCGGCAATAAGCCGTGTGAACATGGCCTCTCTGTTATGAACTGGAATCTAAGACTGACAGTGATTTTCTGTGAGGTGGTAGGGAAGATAAGAACAGGGGTGGTGTAGGTAAAGGTCTTCAGAGTGGGGAGGTGGGTAATAGTGTGAGGGGAGGTGGGTAATAGTGTGGGGGAGGTGGGTAATAGTGTGAGGGGAGGTGGGTAATAGTGTGAGGGGAGGTGGGTAATAGTGTGAGGGGAGGTGGGTAATAGTGTGAGGGGAGGTGGGTAATAGTGTGAGGGGAGGTGGGTAATAGTGTGAGGGGAGGTGGGTAATAGTGTGGGGGAGGTGGGTAATAGTGTGGGGGAGGTGGGTAATAGTGTGGGGGAGGTGGGTAATAGTGTGGGAGGGAGGTGGGTAATAGTGTGAGGTGGGTAATAGTGTGGGGAGAGGTGGGTAATAATGTGGGGGGAGGTTGTCAGGAGGGGGAAAGGAAGTTCAGAGCAGTGATGTCACCGGGCAACACAGACTTTCAACTCCCTCCAAAGGTTTTCTATGGCGTTGAGATCTGGAGACTGGCTAGGTCACTCCAGGACCTTGAAATGCTTCTTACGAAGCCACTCCTTCGTTGCTCTGGCGGTGTGCTTTGGATCATTATCATGCTGAAAGACCCAGCCATGTTTCATCTTCAATGCCCTTGCTGATGTAAGGAGATTTGCACTCAAAATCTCACAAAACATGGCCCCATTCATTCTTTCATGTACACGGATCAGTCGTCCTTGTCCCTTTGCAGAGAAACAGCCCCACAGCATGATGTTGCCACCCCCATGCTTCACAGTAGGTATTGTGTTCTTTGGATGCAACTCAGTATTCTCTCTCCTCCAAACACGGCGAGTTGTGTTTCTACCAAACAGTTCTACTTTGGTTTCATCTGACCATATGATATTCTCCCAATACTCTTCTGGATCATCCAAATGCTCTCTAGTAAACTTCAGACGGGCCCGGACTTAAGCAGGGGGACATGCTGGCACTGCAGGATCTGGTGGCGTAGTGTGTTACTCATGGTAGCCTTTGTTATGTTGGTCCCAGCTCTCTGCAGGTCATTCACTAGGTCCCCCCGTGTGGTTCTGGGATTTTTGCTCACCGTTCTTGTGATCATTTTGACCCCATGAGGTGAGATCTTGTGTGGAGCCCCAGATGGAGGGAGATTATAAGTGGTCTTGTATGTTTTCCATTTTCTAATTATTGCTCCCACAGTTGATTTCTTCACACCAAGCTGCTTGCCTATTGCAGATTCAGTCTTCCCAGCCTGGTGCAGGGCTACAATTTTGTTTCTGGTGTCCTCCGAGAGCTCCTTGGTCTTCACCATAGGGAAGTTTGGAGTGTGACTGAGGTTGTGGACAGTTGTCTTTTATGCTGATAACAAGTTCAAACAGGTGCCATTACTACAGGTAATGAGTGGAGGACAGAGGAGCCTCTTAAAGGAGAAGTGACAGGTCTGTGAGAGCCAGAAATCTTGCTTGTTTGTAGGTCCTATGCTGTTTGCTTGTTTGATGACGTCAAGTTCGGGTAGGGGTTCCTGCAACTTTATGGATGGGTACGTCATGACGATCTTGTGAGCTCACAAGCAGAGCTCGCAAGATCGCGGCATGGAAGCAGCGGTATATTACCGCTGGCATCATGCCACATCACCCGCGGCTGGAGTGAACTCCGGCCGCGGGTGATCAACCCATCACTATCGTGACCTATCATGGTCGCATTAGCGAAGATAAGGCAGGAGGAATGATCGTCGCAGTAAGCAACGTTCTGCTACTGGTCTCCTTACCCAGGCTGCCTCCTTTACCCGACAACCCAGATGCTTTTACGCCACGTGCATAATGATCCACCCTGTAAATATGTCATCTTAATTAACCCGCACGGTAAATGGCGTAAAAAAAAGTCACAGAATTGTTCATCCCGCAGCACATAAAATGGAATAAAAAGCAATCAAAAAATCATACAAACACCAAAGTGGTGCCAATTAAAAGGTCCGTTCATCCTGCAAAAAAAAAACCCTATTTTTCCCTGTATACGGAAAAATAAAAAAGTTATGGTTATCAGAAGATAGTGATGGATAAATATTGTTTTACACAATAAGAACACTGCAAAAAAAAAAAAAAAAAGTGCTTCTGCATAAACTATATAAATTGGGTATCGCCATAATCGTTTCAATCCAGGGAGTAGAATTAACTTGTCATGCATACTGCACGGTGAGCGCTGTTAAAAATAAAAAACACTGCTAGGATTGCAGTATTTTCTTCACCCTGCCTTTCACAAAACGGATGTAAAATCGATCAAAAAGCCTTTTCCCCCAAAAAATTATACCAAGAGAAACAGCAAATCATCCCGCAAAAAACAAACTGCAATAAAGCTCTGTATGCAGAAAAATAAAAAGTTATGGCTCTCAAACTATGGAGATGCAAAAATGTGTTTTCCTTTTTGAATAAAAGTGTTTTTATTGTGTAAAAGCTGTAAAGCATAAAAAATATACAAATTGGGAATCACTGTAATTGCATTGACCTGCTGAGTAAAGCTAGCATGTCATTTATACCATAAGGTGACCTCTGTAAAAAATAAAAAATACTACCGTGATTGCTGTATTTTGTTCAAAATGCCTCACAAAACCTGAATAAAAAGTGATTAAAGCATCATATGCACTCCATAATGGTACCAATAAAAACATTAACTCATCCCGCAAAAAACAAGCCCATAATCAGCTCCGTATACAGAAAAATAAAAAAGTTATGGCTGTCAGATTATGACAACATAAAAATGCATTTCTATTGTGTAAAAGTAATAAAACAAAGAAATTGTAAAATTTTTTTTGCTATAATTGTACCGATCCCCCCTCCCCCCATAGTAAAGTTATCCTGTTATTTATCCGATACAGTGAACACTGTAAAAATGAAGCCCAAAAAAACAATGGCGAAATTGCATTTCTCCCCCAACCCCGCATTTTCATGGCCCAATGCTAAAAAAAACTATGGAACACCTGTGCACCCATAATGCATAATACACCCCTCTAAGAGATCCCTGAGGGGTGTTGAATCCAAACTGCGTTGACTTCTGGAAGGTGTCACCTGTTCTGCTACTTGGGGGGTTTTGCACATGTGACATGGCACCCACCCAAATCGGCGTTCCAAAAGCCAAATAGTGCTCCCACCCTTGTATGCCCTGCCTTGTACCCAAACAGCAGTTTACACCCACATGTAGGGTATTGCCAAGCTTGGAAGAAATTGCGTAACACAATTTGGGGTGCTTTTTTCCCAGGATTCCATGTAAAAATTAAACAATTTTTTTTTTATCATAGCCTAACGCTAAAAAAGTTTGTGAAACACCTGTGGGGTCGTTATACTCTCTGCACCCCTGGATATATTTCTTAAGGGATGTAATTCCAAATATGGGGTCTTTTTGGGGAATTTATTAAGTTTTTAGCACCTTAGGTTGTCTGCAATCCTTAAATGGCACCTAAATAAAATGGTAATGAAAATGAGACCGCAGAGTTCGGTAGGTGCTCCACCTATTCTGGGGCTTGTGGTTGAGCCAAATAGCGCACTAGGGTCACATATGGGATATCTCTAAAATGGTAGTATCTGGGGAATTAATGTTGAGTTTAATTTACCTGGTCACATCTATCGTGTTTTAAAAATCTGCAAAAATAAAGTGAAATTTTTAAATTTCACCTCCACTTTGCTTTCATTTCTGTGAAATACCCAAAGGGGCAACAAACTTCCTAAATGCTTTTTTTTAAATACTTTAAGGGGGCTAGTTTTTTAGATAGTGTAATTTATGAGAGTAACATACAGGCCCCTCAAAGCCACGTCAGAACTTGATGGGTCCCTAAAAAAAATCTATTTTGCTAATTTTCTTGGAAATACTAAATTTCTAAGCCCCCAAATGTGGTAAAAAAATTATGTCAACATACAGTAGACATGATAGATGCTAATTATAAACTATTTTGAGTGGAATAACTATCTGTCTTACACACAGAAATTTTTTAACTTTCAAAATTGCAATTTCCATGATATTTTTCACAAATAAACAAGGATTGTATGGACCAAAATTTCTTACTAACTTAAAACACAATGGGTCATAAAAAAAACTCCTTTTTAAACCTTTTTCCCCCCAAACCCTAAGGGGATTCAAATTTTATTCAGTTTTAAAAAATTTGGGCCTGTCAGGAAGGCCAAAAAGGCTCCAGCGGAAAAGGGGTTTAAGGAAAATTCGGAAATTATGGGGGCCACACAAAATTTTGGGACACTTTGGGCAAAATTTTTCCCCTTTTTTTCATTTTGGGGTGTATCTTTTTTGGGTTTTCCCAAAACCAGTTTAGAGATTGATGGCTGTGTTTGAGTTTTTTTGGCGAACAAAATTTTACATGTTATATATGTATTAAGTTTTAGCCTTTCTTGGGGGAGGCCAGCCCCAGCTAGTGACAGAAAAATGCGGTTTCCACACTGTGCCCCAAAAAGGGTGCAGAAAATTTTCAAAGCTTTTTCATACCCCACCCTTATTCAGGGACCCGGGTGTTAGCCCCCCCCAACCTAATGCTAGCCCGCCCCCCCTACGTTATTCCCCAAGGTTTTTCTACCTATTTAAAAAATAGGTTAATAAATTTATGGGGTTGGCAGGGCTACCCTCAGGGGGGCCAGGGCAGGGAAATTTAAAAACTAACTCTTTTCTGACTTTTAATGGGGCTGAAAACTCAGATTTTCAGCAGTAAAATGCCTAAAACTCCCAGCATCTTACAAAATTTTAAAGGACACAGCGCGGGTACAGCCGTTTTAACCCCCTTTAAATCGGGTGGTCAGAAAGGTTTATAACTATGTGACTTTTCTCTTTAATAAATTGTGATTCCCCCAAAATTATTTGCCAAAATTTCCCAGATAATGAAGAGAAAATTTTTAAAGGCATTTTTTTTAAACCAGTGGATTGGCTGCACACAACGTGCCCCCCGGGACTGCCACGGGGGATGATGCCTACCCAAAGGACCCCAAACCCCCCCCCTTTCTGCCCCTCCCTAACCCATTTGCACACCCCCCTAAAACTTTTTTTGGGGGTTGTCTTTTTTTAAAGGGGGGTTTCTCTCCCCAAAAGGTTTTGCTTTTTGGGGTTACAGATCTTGCAAAAACAAGTGCAATATGTTTAAATTAACCGTGCCCCCTCCAAATTCCAAGCTATCCCCTTTTTTGGGCGGGATCAGCCCCTTCAGGTCGTATACCTACAGACCTGTTCAATCTTTTCATGATGGGTTGCCACCCAAGGGTCTTTAAATAAGCTACACCGGGGCTTTTTACTGCAGCCAAATAGAAGCCATAAACACGCCCCTGAAAGTGTGGGAAAGGGGGGGTCTGGGGCCCACGGGGGAAAAATTGATCTGGGGGGCCCCCCTATGAAATTTAAAAAATTTTAACCGGCGTCTCAGACATAAATGCCCCTTTTTTACCACAAAAATAAAAGTGTGCAAAACAGAACTGTTTTGGGGTTTTGTAAAAATGTATTACACATTTGTCAGCTAACAAATCAAAAGACACAGGGTAATTAGCCCCAAACCATATCCCCCCCAAACCCACAAACAATATCCCCCTCCACCCACTTACAATTTTCCCCCCGCCACGTTTCCCCCGGGCACCCCACCTCACCCCCTTAATAAAATAAAACCCCCAAGAAAATAAAAGTTTTGACTCCCCATCACGGGTTTGGTGTTCCCTCACTCTTACAATTAGGGAAAAACATGTTTTCGCTGCCACTTCAAAACCCCCCAAAATAACCCTTCCCAAAATATAGAACCCCCTAGCGGTCAGGACACCCGCTCGATATAAACCCACAACCACTGCCATAAAGGGGGACCACAAAAGGCCCCCACCACTCAGGGATAACCTACAAACCCCCATATAAGGGCCACAAAGGTCCCGACACCGCTCAGGTATAACCTACAAAACCACCATTATAAGAACCCCATAGAGGTCAGACACCTGCAAGGTCACCATCCATTACAATATAAAAAATAACCCCTTTATGTCCCGGGGCTCACCCAAAAACGCTGAGTCGTTTTTCCCTTTTTCTCCTTGAAATCGTTTCCCATTTTCCCCTTTTTTTCGCATCTGTTCCCCCCCCCGCCATGATGACTTGTCCCGGCCACAACTCATCCCTGCAGAAAAATTTCCAAAAAAAAAATCAAAGAATCCCAATTTTCCAGCAAATTTTTTAAACCCTTTTTCCCCCCTCTTACAAACTAAACCCCGGGGGGAGAGGGGGGGCGGGACAAATATTTAACCTAAGGGTTTTGGAGGGGGGGGAAAAAGGGCCCCAGGTAACTAGATAGGCCCTTTTAGGTAGGTAGACCCCCGCCCGGAAAAAGTTGCTAGGCCAGCCCCATGGGGTTGGGGGGGTTTCCTAGCCAAAGGTTTGGAAAGGAAATAGCCCCAAAAGGGAGATAAGCAAGGGCCCCTTTTTAAGGGAATTTTTAAAGGGTACAGTTAGGTTGGGGGGGACCCCAGTTTGTTAGGCTGTAGGAGGGGTTGGTGAAATCCCAAATTTGTTAAAGGGTGTAGGTAGGTGGTTTCCCCCCCGCAAGGTAAGCTGAGGGGAGTTTGGGGCCCCTTTTAAAAAGGCGGGAAGCAGTTTTGGGAACCCCCCCTTTTGGTACTATACAGGCCGTTAGGGGGGCCCTTTAGGGGACCCATACAGACAGTTAAGGGGGCTCCTTTAGGTGCCAGGGGTTAGGGGCCTTCCCTTTTGGTAGTTGCGGAAAAAAAAGGGGCCCCCCCCTTTTGCTACTGTGTTGGGGAGTCAGAGGCCCCCTTAAGGGGTTTAGGGACCCGGGCCCCCCGTAGGAAACCAGAACCCCCCCTTGTAGGGCAGGGCCCCCTTTAGGGAGCCCCCGAACCCCCCTTGTAGTAAGGGGCCCCCCCTAGGGAGCCCGAAAACCCCCCCTTTTTAGACAGGGCCCCCGTATAGTCAGGAACCCCCCCTTTAGTCAGGGCCCCCCCCAAAGGGAGTGGGGCCCCCCCATGTAGGTTGTTTGGGCCCCCCCCTTTTGGTAGTCCCGGGCCCCCTTTTGATTCCAGACTCCCCTGTAGGGAGCCAGGGCCCCCCCCCCCCTTTTTCAGGGCCCCCATGTAAGGGAGCCAGGGGGCCCCCCTGGAGGTACCCGGGCTCCCCCTGAGGTAGCCAGGGCCCCCCCCTGTAGGTGGCCAGGGGCCCCCCCGTAGGTAGCCAAAGGGCCCCCCCCCCAGAAACCAGGGGCCCCCCTTGTAGCCAGGGACCCCCCCATTTGCCCCCCCCCCTTGTATCAGGGCCCCCCCCCTTTTAGCAGGCCCCCCCAGTACAGTGTTTCCCCCCCCCGTAGCCCGAGCCCCCCCCCCCCATAACCAGAGCCCCCCCCCCTTTTTAAACCAGTCTTCCCCCCCCCTAGTAGCCAGTTCCCCCCCTATTCCAAAGGGGCCCCCTTTTGCCAGTGTCCCCCCTAACCAAAAAGCCCCCCTTTCCGTGTCCCCCTTTGCTAGCGTCCTCCCCCAGAGCCAAAGGGGTCCCCTTAGCCATTTTCCCCCTAAATCCAAGCCCCCCCTTTGCCCGGGTCCCCCTAGAAGCCAGAGCCCCCCCTTTGCCAGTGGGCCCCCCCATATAGCCAGGGCCCCCCCCTTTGCCAGTTTTCCCGCCCCTAGCAGCCCCGGGGGGCCCCCTTAAAACCCGTGTCCCCCCAAAATTTCCCCGGCCCCCCTTAGCCAGTGTCCCCCCCAAAATAAACCAGGGCCCCCCCCTTTCATCCCGGGCCCCCCTTTGCCGTTTCCCCCCCCAAATACCCAAACCCCCCCCTTTGCCAAATTCCCCCCCCTAAATAGCCCGGGCCCCCCTTAGCCAGTGCCCCCCCCCCTAAAAAGCCAGGGCCCCTTTGCCAGTGCCCCCCCCCCAAATAGCCAAGCCCCCCTTAGCCGTGTCCCCCCCTATAAAACCCGAGCCCCCCTTAGCCTTGTCCCCCCATAGTAGCCCGGGCCCCCCCTTTGCCAGTTTTTCCCCCCCCCCTATAGCCAAACCCCCCTTAGCCAGGTTTCCCCCCCAAAATTTTCCCGAGCCCCCCCTTTGCCCTTGTCCCCCCCAAAGTACCAGACCCCCCCCTTAAAACCATTTTCCCCCCCCCTAGTAAACCAGGGGCCCCCCCTTTGCCAGGTCCCCCCATAGTCCAAGCCCCCCTTAACCCGTTTTCCCCCCCCAAAATAACCAGGGCCCCCCTTTTGCCAGTGTCCCCCTTAGTAGGGAGAGCCCCCTTTCCCGTAGGTAGTTTAAAAAAAAAAAAAACAAAAAAAAAAAAAAAAAAATCAATCACTTTCCCTTCTTTCCCCCTCCCGGGTTCCCCCCCTCCTGGACAGTCCCCCCCCGCTCCCCGGGTGCCGCCCCGGGTCCGTACTGCCCCCCTCATTGGGACGCGGGGGAAGTGACTTTACCGCGCGCCTACCCCAGCAGTAGGGGCCGGCGCCCGGCAGGCTGAAGGCCCAATGCGTTCCCCTGCCGGGGGGGATCACGGAGCGCAGCGCTAGTGGCCTGCGCTCCCTGACCCCCCGCCAGCCCCGGGAAACCGGGGGCATTAGTCCCCCAAATCCCGGGGCCCGGGCTCTTTAGCCCTCGGGAACCGGGGCCCGGGCGTTCAGTTTACCGGGGTGGCCCGGGCGGGTCCCCGGGGGGCGAAAAGGCACTGCCTCCGGGGGCCCCAGCGGGTCGGGGGGCCCCCCGGGGGATTACCCGGCCCCCGGGGGCCCCGGGCCAGCCCGCGCCCCCCGAAAATTCAAAAAAGAAAACCAAGAAAAAAGACAAAGGGAAGACGACTCAATGGTTTAATGAACCCAACCCCCGTAAAAATAAAATTGCCCCCTAGCTTCTATAAGGGGTCAAACCCTTTAGTTATGTCTAGTGTAGCCCAAAAAAAGCTGGCATTACCCGCCTACTAGTAAAATTTTATAATTTTTTTTCTGTGATCCAGTTACAAAATCCGGGGAATTTAATTTTAAAAAGTGTTCTCCATTTTAAAGAGATACAATTTTGATGCAAACAATAAATTACAGCAAATGCTTAAGTGCTTTTAAAATTTTTTATTTCCCCCCAAAGGGTGGGGAAGTCGTCCCTTTGGGAAGCCCAGGTGGGTCACGTATTTTGGGGGGAAAAATTCACAAGCGGTTCCTGGCCGTGGCTATCAGCTTCCCGGGATGGGGGGAGGATATGAATATCAACACGTTTTGGAAACATTTTTGAACGAACAGTGGGTTATAACAGCTTTCCCACTGCTTCGATGAAAAATTCCAAAGGGGAAGAAACTCCTTCCCCTTTTTATGCTAAAAAGGAAAAAAAAGAAAAAGCTTTTTTAGGTTATGCTGAAGGAAATTGGGATGGTAGAGCACCTCAGGGGGTTACATTCCTCTGCCAAAAAACTGGGGTTCAGCAATAAAATTGCAAGGTTTCGCATCACCCAAGGGCAAACTGTCCCCCGGGAGGGGGAAACCCTTGTTTTGAGGCATTAAGACTAAGTTACTGACACTGGTAGCTGTTAGCATACCATACATACCGCTTTCTGTTAGGCCTATTAAATCCTGCCTCATTCAGGCACCACGGGGTGTTGTTTGCTGCCATGAGTTGGGAGCAACAGCATAGCTGATTAGAGGGCCCTAACCCCTCAGGTTTGAGGGAAGACTGAACCAGTAGATTAATAGTTGAAGTGTGTACTTGTAGTTTTGGGCGATAGGCCCAGACCACTGATAGAGAGGGACTCTCTCGGTGTGAAGTTAGTGGTCGAGGATTTATGTTTGTGGGTTTTTTATACATTGTCATTGTTATATAACAATATAAACTATAAAGCGTGCTGAGGCCAGTTTAGAAATATATTTTGTGGTCATTGTGACATATGTTGGTTTGCCTTATCCTATAGATAGGTATTTACCAAAAACGATGATCACTGAGCCAAAGTGACCCCAGGACTTTCCAAGAAGGTGGCTGAAGCAAATGCCTACAATTGATATAAACTTCATAGACACAGCAAAGAGGCTGTGCAGAGTCCTGTGTAGATATTGGACTCCTCTGTATGATATCGGAGCCCTACAGAATATTCTGAAGTCTGATCTAAAAATCTGTAATCAAAAACAGATTTTTAGATATATAGGGCGACAGGTATGAACTGGGCTGCACCAGTGTTCTGGCATGCTTTGAGCCAAAAAGCCTTTATTGGCCTGTTCTATAGATGTATGAACAGTTGTACACTAAAACCTGGCACATTCTGCACGCGACACAACACTTTTGAATGTGTCGAAAATGCACCAAAAATATGCAATGCAAAGCATACCACACGCCAGATGTAGAAACCCACATATGACACTTTCATATATTCAGTCGTCTTCTACGCTAAGATAAGCCAGTTAGAACTGGCGAGTTGGTGTCTATAATGTAAAGTACTAAGGCATATTTTGTGCACATTTTAAAATTGTCTTTTTGAAATTTTCGGTATGTTTACACCTCAGGACCATTTTTCTCATAGTACTTCGACAGGTTGTCCGTCTCATTTTTTTATTCAGAGAAGAGCTTCCCAACTGGTGAAGTTAAGCAAGAACACGTGACTGCTGCAGCCAATTCACTACGAGACGGCCTCAAAGAACACAAATACGGCTACGCTTGCACACTTCTCCCTATTCATTTCTATTGGAGTTCCAAATAGACAGTGGGGAAAATAAGTAATTAATACATTGGTGGTTTTGCAAGTTTTCCCACCTACAAAGAATGAAAAGGTCTCTAATTTTCATCGTAGTTACACTTCAACTGTGAGAGACAGAATTTGAAACAAAAAAATCCAGAAAATCACATTGCCTGATTTTTAAATAATTAATTTGCAGTTTATTGAATGAAATAAGTATTTGATCACCTACCAACCAGCAAAAATTCTGGATCACACAGCCCAGTGTTTTAATTTTTTTATTTATTTTTTTTAAGAAGCCCTCCTACTCTGTACTCATTACCTGCATTAATTACACCTGTTTGATTGTGTAGGCAGGTGTCTTTTATTCAGGAAATTAGTTCAATCACATTCCAACCTCTCCACCATGGTCAAGACCAAAAAGCTGTCTAGGGACACTAGGGACAAAGCTGTAGACTTTCACAAGGCTGGGATGGGCTCCAGGACAACAGGCGTGTTTGTTAAGAAAGCAACAACGGTTGGTGCAATTATTAGAAAATGGAAGAAACACTTGATGACTGTCAGTCGTCCTTGGTCTGGATTTCCATGCAATATTTCAGCGCATGGGGTAAGGATATTTCTGAGAAAGGTTAGGAATGAGCCCAGAACTACACGGTAGGACCTGGTCAGTGACCTGAATAGAGCTGGGACCACAATCTCAAAGATTATCATTAGTAATACAATACACTGTCCCCCTGCTCATGCCAGCATATGTCCAGACCAGTTTGAAGCTCGCCAATGAAAATCTGGATGATCCAGAGGAGGCATAGGAGGTCAAGGGAGAACTTTTTGGTATCAACTCCACTTGCCGTGTTTGGAGGAAGAAGAATGAGTACAATCCCACGAACACTGTCCCAATCATGAAGAATGGGGGTAAAAACATCACACTTTCAGGATGCTTTTCAGCACACGGGACAAAAAGACTAATTGAAGGAAAAATAAATTGAAGGAAGGATGGACGGGGCCATGTATTGCAAGATTTTGGCCAACAACCTCCTTTCCTCAGTAAGTGCATTAAAGATGGGTCGTGGCTGGGTCTTCTAGCAGGACAATGACCCGAAAAAAACACAGCCAGGGCAACTAAAGATTGGCTTCATAAGAAATATTTCAAGGTCCTAGAGTAGCCCAACCAGTACCCAGGCCTGAGTCCAGTCAAAAATCTTTGGAGGAAGCTGATACTCAATGTAGACCAGGAAAACCCCCTAAAGCCTGAAAGATCTCTATGGAGGAGTGGGCCAAAATCCCAGTTGCTGCAGTTTGTGCAAACTTGGTCAAGAATTACAGGAAATGTCTGACCTCTAATTACTGTAACGATCAGGAGTAGTGGATCCTCTGGACCACCGCAAGTGGTGTATAAGCCATGCCAGGGAGCGGAATCTAAGTAGGTTCCAGTATTCACCAGAGCCTGCCGCAAGACAGGTCGCTACCCCTGATATGACTTGCTTGCAGTGTCGGTCGATGTGCAGCGTGGTACAGAATCGTATATCAAACTCGTAGTTGGGCACAGGCAGGAAGGTCAGGAAAGGCAACAAAGGTTTGTGGTCGAGGAACGGAGGCAGACGGTACGGTACACAGAAACGTTAGCAAGACTCAGGGAACACTTCCTCAGTAGGCAAAATGCACTAAAGATCTGGCAAGGTAGTCAGGAAGGAGCAGGGTTAAAGAGGGACAGCGGCTGGTGATAGTCAATCAACGGTGTGCTGTCCTTTTAAATTTAACAAAACCAGCGTGCACGCCCTACGGAGCAGACGCGCGTGCCTGGAGGCAGAGACTTCATCTGGCGCGTGGACTGGTGAGTAGGATCTGGACATAGCCGAGTAGTGAGTGCGCCCATGGCCCGAAATGCGGATCGTGGTGCCACTCACCAGCGGGACATGGGTACATCTATGACCCGGTGTGAGGGTCGCAGGAGCACCCATGACAAAATTTGGTACAGAAACCTTTGTCTGTAATTAAGTTCTGTTTTTCTATTCTATCAAATACTTATTTCATGAAATAAAATGCAAATTAATTAATCAAAAATTATGCAATGTGATTTTATGGATTTTTATTTTTTTAGATTATGTCTCTCACAGTTGAAATATACCTACAATAAAATCCACAGAGCTCTGTATTCTTTGTAGGTGGTGAAACTTGCAAAATCGCCAGTATATTAAATACTTATTTTCCCCACTATAGCTGAGTGAGTAAGCTCAGGTATATTTGGAACTTTTATAGATCTGGTTGGGAGAGGACAGTGATAGTGCTGCCACATCCCCTTTCTCTGAGGCCAACTTGTAGCGAACTCATAGCAACCAGACATTTATCACCTATCCTGTGGAAATATGATCAATATCTATAGTGGCGCAACTACTTTAATGGAAACCTGTCAGGTGGTTTTTACTACCCTTTCTGAGGGCAATATGTGAGAGAAAGAGAGAGAGAGAAGCTGAGCTGTGCGATATATAGGGTTATATGATAGAGGAGAGGAGCTGAGCTCTGTCATATATGGGATTATTTGACAGAGGGAGAGCAGCTGAGCTCTGTCATACATAGGGTTATATGATAGAGGAGAGAAGCAGAGTACTGTGATATATAGGGTTAACCCCTTAAGGACCCGGCGGTTTTTTTGTTGACACGTTCGTTTTTCCCTCCTCGCCTTTCCAGAGCCATAACTTTTTTATTTTTCCACCTACATAGACACATGAGGTCTTTTATTTTGCGGGACAAGATGTACTTTCTAATGGTGTTATTCACTATACTATAGAATATACAGGGAAACCGCAAAAAAATACCAAGCGGGACAAATTGTGAAAAAAAAACGTAGTTCCGCCATGTTTGCGGGGGTTGTGCTTTTAAGGCGTTCAATCTTTGGTCAATACAATGTGTTTTCTGTATTCTACAGGTTGATACGCATCCGGCAATACCAATTATGTAGGGTTTCCGTTTTGGTACCGTAAAAAAATTCCAAACTTTTTCTATTTTTTAAATTTGCGCCGTGGCACCAGTTTGTGCAACCAATAACGTTTTTGTACTAACACATATGGACGTTAGTGAGGTTGCATTTTTTACAGGCTGAAGTGTACTTTTATCACTAGCAGTTTGGAATGGATGCGACTTTTTTGACCCACTTTTATTCCATTTTTTAAGTGACATAAAATGATCAAAAAACGCAATTTTTGGAATTTGAATTTTTTTTTTCTTCTACGGTGTTCAGCGCACGGGATAAATGAAATGTTATATTTTTATAGATCGGAAAAATTTTTTGGACGGGGGCGATACCAAATATGTGTAACTTTTTTATTTATTTTATTGTTTTTATTTTTAAAATGGGGAAAGGGGGTGGGGTTTGAACTTTTAATACTTTTTTTTTGTACTGTAAAACTTTATTTTTTTAATTTTATTTAACTTGGGGCCACCTATTTATTGACCATGGTGGGCAATTTTTAATACAGTCTAATTCTTGATAGGAAAATGCATTAGAGGTACCAAGATGGCGGTTTCCCCCCACTTCCTGTCTGTGAGGAGTGGGGCAAAAGGAATGGAAAGGCAGGAGCCTTCCCAAGGCTCCCCACTTCCTGCCCTTTTTGGTCGGTCTTTGCAGCTATGTGCGACGGTGCCGATCACCCTCAAGTTGGTGCGGGGCCCCGATCGAAATCATTAGATCCGGCCATCTTTGCCACGTGTCGATGGGTTAAACAGTGGGGGCGGGCGGTGCCCGTTCGCACTTTTACGGGGGGTGTTAGGGAATAGCCGTTAACCCCCGGGGGCCCTGTGCGGTGGGGTGCGGAAGCGTTTCCCCCGCAAAGCCTCTTAGCGGCCCTGGGTCGTAATACGCCAGGGTCTTTAAAGGGGGTTAAATGATGAGAGAGAAGCTGATTTCTGTGATTATAGGGTTATATGTGAGGAGGGGAGTGAGCTCTGTGTTATAGGGTTAATTTTAAGGGGAAAGAAGCTAGTCTGTGATTATAGGGTTAATGATAGAGGAGGGGAGCGGGTTCTGCATATTGGTTATTTGAAGGGGGAGAGAGCTGAGCTCTGTCATACATAGGGTTATATGATAGAGGAGAGAAGTACTCTGTGATATATAGGTTTATTAGAGGAAGAAGTGACTCGTGGTATATAGGGTTATATGATAGAGGAGGAAGTGACTCTGTGATATTGGGTTATATGATAGGGGAGGGGAGGCATTCTACGCTTGTTATGACTTTTGGGCTGGTATACCACTTAACATAAATAAAGTTATAGAGGCCTAAATTTTTTCACCGAGTGCAGTGCACACGATATTATTAATATTGAGTTACTTGGTCTGTAATTGGTAATTACCCCAAAACTGCTGTGACTAAAGAAAAGGGTTTTTCAAAAGGAATTAAAAAACCGGTTTAAAAACTTGCACAATTCAACAGGACATCTTCTTCTTAACAAAATGCAAAAAGGAAAACTCATCCCCAAAAAAGGGTTTATTGCATAACCCAAACCCCGGGACACCTACAACAGCCCATATGAGAAAATATGTATTCGAAAAATCTGAAAAGTGCGCAACTACATGCAAAAATTTCCCAAACAACAAGAGAAAAAACCCGGAGGAGTCAGGCCCTAAAGACATCAATGGGAATGACACGAGGAGTGAAAGCAAATCCACACATATACCGGGAAAAGCAGGACATGCTCATCAAAACAAAAAAAAAAGCTCCAGAGATGAACAAAAAGCCCTACTACTACAAAACCCCAAGCACCAGCCCAGCTCAGGGCCCCGTGTTGTGAACCCTTTTTATGACCCAAACAAACAGAAAAGTCAATTCTCTCCAAAGGTCTTCCTTCGCCCCCCAGCATCACCGCCATGTCAAAACTCTGCAACACATGGAGGAGTTTTTTAGAAAAAAAAAGATGGGGAATACTTTTATGCAAAAGACCTTCCATACACAGCGACTCTGAGAAAAAGCCCCTAAGGAACCCACCAAAAATCAACCTGGGCCCCCCCCTGGAATTAATGCGCACTGGAAATCATTTACTGTTTCAGAGCAAAGGTAAAATCTGGTCTTGGGGAAAGTAAAGAAACAGGTCCAAATAACCCCCAAAAA
>JAODAL010053785.1:0-25046 GCA_025379985.1 Phyllomedusa bahiana
TTTTGTCGGAAAATTCGGTGAAGTCGGCAAATCAAATTTTTTAGAAATTCGTCCATCTCTAATCTCGATCTACATCTCGAACAGGGGCGTTCGTGCATCTTTAAGCATTCCCCAAAACTACACATTTTATGTAGGCCTATCACATTCTACAAATTGACTTATGTCTTTCTAACAAAGTCATTTCCCAGAAAAGTAACCCTTTATTTAACATTATGGCACTAACTTCTTGCACTCTAATGCTTTTCTACCATTTTGAACGCTATTAGTTTTTTCCCTCTGTAATGTCTGATTTTATCTGTACACTAAATTATACAGTTTTGAGGAAAATTTTGGCTTTATATTAATAAAGATTATTTTTGGTATTATTATACAGGTAGTGTATGGAGATCCTGTAATTATGTCATGGGTGTGGGATGGGAATTTTGCATTCGAAAAATCGTCTTATTCTTCTGGCAGCTGAACAATGCCAATTGTTTAGCCAACAGCGGGTCTTAAGTGTGAGAGCGATTAAATTAAAAAAGTTAAAATCCTCTGATATTGTTGCGCCCCGGCCCCGTTTCCCCCCTGGGGGCGCCGCGCTTTTTCTTCCCCCGCCCCCGGGCGGGTGCCCCCGCGCCCGGGTTGGGCGGCGGGTGCACTCCCCCCCCGGCGCCCTTCACTTACCGCCGCGCTCCTGTCTCCCTGCATCCCCTGCTGTCGGGGCGCGTCCCTGTGCTCTAAGGCGCGCGGCCCCGGGCTTGTGAGATTTAAAGGGGCGTGCGCCGGGAAATTTGGGGAAAAATTGCCGGGCACTGCCTCATTTCCCCGGGCGTTTCCCGCCACCCCTGCCGGATTTTTTGGGCCCTTTTCTATTGGAAAGCGTTCCTATTGTTCGTCCTGATCTACCGGGTACCGTACCCTTTTCCTCTTTGCCTACCCTTGCCCTGCCCTCCCCCTGCCTGTTGACCACAAACCCTGCTGCCTGTCCTGCCCCCTCCCTGACCCGTCGACCCCTGCCTGAGTTTTTTGGCACCACGCTATCTTCGGCTGCCACCGCAAGAAAGTCACGTCAGGGGGGGACCCCCTGGTAGACTCCCGCCGCAGAAGCCATCCCGTTTTGGGGCGGCTCTGGTGAATCCCGGGACCTACTTAGATTCCTTTCCCCCTGGCTGGCTTCACCATCGTTTTGCGGTGGTCCAGGGATCCCTTCCTGCCCAACCTTTACAGTAAGATCCCGGCATGGATCCCCCCAAGACACCGCTCCCCATGTGGGGATTTTTCTCGGTGGTGACCCAACGTTCAGAACGGGCCGCGGGAAAAAAGTGGAACAGTTGACCCCCTTGGGCGAAAACTGTCACCGCCCAGCAGAAAAACCTCCCCTCCCCCGTGGCCGCTCCCGCCCCGGCGGCTCCACGGGCTCCGTTGGGGCCCCAAAGCTGTTTGTCGTCCCTGCCAAATTTGACGGGATCCCAAGCTTGGGGGGGTTTCCCCTCCCCAGGCACCATGCACATCGAGTTGATGGGGGACCAATTCTTGTCAAACTTTTCCAGGTGGGTTTGGGTACCCTTTTGCCGGGAAGGCCCGGGCCTGGGACCCCCCTTTTGGGGGACAGGAGCGACCTGTGACTGCGGTTCTGCAGGCCTTCCTGCTGAATTCCGGGGGTTCTTCGAGGCCCCAGCTCGAGCCTTTCCGGGACGGCACTCTTGAACCTACGCCGGGAAAAAAAAAAATTTTCATGGGAGAGTCCAGTGCGTTTCGCCCCTGGCATCAGGCTGCCCTGGAAATGATGCCCCCCCGGGGCCCACCTTTAAAAAAGGCTTTCCAGCAGATCGGAGTCCTTCCCGCAAGAGATTCCCCTTCCTCTTGGGGAGTTAACCACCCCCCCCTCGCATTGACTGCGTTCACAGAGAGGCAAAAAGAGCTCCGAAAGATCGCGACCGGCGCACCCCCCTCTGCCACCCCTGGCTCCGGTGTTCCAGAGACCTCCCTGCCGCTTCCGTCCATTGAGGAGGAACCCATGCAGGTGGATCAAGCCCATTTCTGGAGGAATTATCCGTCGGCCACAGAAGCTATGTCTTACTGGCCGTGGACTTTTTTCGGAGGGCTGCCCGTTTTCGCCCCAACGTCGGGAAACGCCCCCCCTAGGCTTTTGGGGAGGCACCCCTGGGAGAACTCTTCCTTCCACGCTGCTATCCCGGTGGAGATCAGGCTGCTCGGTTTGTTTTCCAGGTCCTGCGTCCGGGACTCCGGTTTCCGCCGGGAACTTTTATGCACGCCGCCTTGTATCCCTTCCCAGTTCCTGTGGTTATCTGGAGAAGCGTTGGTGTTTATCCTCCGTCACGGGGGGCTGTTTGGGAGAAGCCTCCGGTACGGACCAAGCGGTGACCCTCCGTGGGGCCTTGCATAAGGGAAGATCTCCCTCATGTATTGCCCTGGGTCACCTCTGCGATCCTGTTGGGCCCCCCGGGTGCGGCCCCATGCCCCTACCTTATTGGTTGCCCGGCAGGTCGTGCGTGGGGACCTAACTGCTGGAAATCTTGTCTGGGGGCACCTGCCGGTGCGCTCCGTTCCTTCCAAACCGTCCTCCAGGCCTCTGTCAGGGTTTCCTACGGAAATCGGTTATGCGGACGTTTCTCGGGGAAGCAGGCCCAGGGCCTTTCCCCTCATCGCCCTATGACTGCCCTATCGATCTACTGGGGAGCCAGTTCCCAGGGGCAGGGGTTCCCACTTCGGTACCAGGACCCGGCCATGTCGACCTATATTCGGGAGACCCGGAAGGGCTTTTAGCAAGTCCCCCTCCCCCGCGGGGGAGGTTTTTCTTCGTGCGAAAAAAAAAATGGTCTTTACGGCCGTGATGACTATGGGTCTTAACAAGATCACGGTGAAAAACCGCAAACCCTTTTGCCCCTGATACGGAAAATGTTCGACCCGGGTTTGGGGGGCAAGAATTTTCTCCAAATTTACCTGGGGGGGGCCTACAACCCCACCGCATTCGGAAGGGGGGAAATGGAAGATGCTTTTAAACACGGGTTTGGCATTTTAAAATTTTGTTGCCTTCGGTTTGTGCAAGCCCCAGCGTCTTTCCGGAATTTGTGAAGTATTTCCGGGATTCCCCTTTTCACGTGTGTGTGGTCTACCTGCGACTTCTGGTGTTTTTCTGCTGTGTGGAGACTCATCGCTCCCATGTCCGCTTTTGGAGCGGTTATGCCAACCACCCCTTTGCTAAGTTTAGAAATGTCTCTTCCACCGACCGCCTCCCTTTTTTGGGTTTCGCATCTCGGACCGGGGTTACAGATGGTCCTGCCAAACTGTCAGCTGTCTTGCATGGCCCCGGCCGGTGGGCCTAAACTAACAGCGCTTCCCGGCTTTCGAACTATTTTCCGTCAGTTTTATCCCGCATTATTCTACCACCCGCAGACGAAGGCCAAGTGGAGAGGGTCAATCAGATTCTGGGGGGGTATTTACGACATTTTTTCTCGGTCGACAGGATGAGGGCCAGCTTTTTTCTTTGGGCGGAGTTTCCTTAAAACCCTGGAGTCGGAAAAACCCCTGGAAAATCCCCATTTTTTATCGTCTAGGCCGCATCCCCGCCCTCCATTACCTTGTCTCCCCTCATCAGAAGTGCCGGCAGCGGGCACTCTTGCCCCAAAATATGAGTCTATTTGGAAACAGACCGCCGTCTCTGAGAGATCCCCAGTATGAAGGTCCAAGCGGACAAGAATAGAGACCCTCCCCGTGTTTTCCCCCTGGGGACAAAGTTGGTTTCTGCCCGATATTCCGGTGGATCCCCCCGTACAAAATTGGGGCCCCGGAAGTAGGGCCATTTGAAGTTCTCGCCCGCCAACCGGTGCCTACAAAAATCCCGGGTCCCACCACAAAGGTATTCCCAACTCTTTCCATGTCTCCTTTTTGGCGGTGGGGCCTAAACCCTTTTTCCCCAAAGGTCAAGCCTCATCTTCTGAACGGAGGCCTCCAACACTTCGCGGTCCATGAGATCCTGACTGAAAAACCATCAAGGGAAAAAGGGGGTATTTCCCGATCGACGGAGGGATTTGGTCCTGAGGGGAAAATGTGGGGCCGGAGGACAACATCTTGGGCCGTAAACTCTGCAAAAAATTTCTCCAGGCCGGAAGGGGGGAGGGCTAAGGGGGGGGGGGGGGATGTTGCGTCGGGCCCGCGATCCCCCCGCGGGCGCGACGCAGTTCTTCCCCCTCCCCCGGGCGGGTTTCCGCCCCTGCCCGGGTCTGGGGGCGGGTGCACTCGCCCCCCCGGGGCGCCATACTTACCCACCGCGCTCCCGTCTCTGCGTCTCCCGCTGTCCCCGGGGCGCGGTCCCTGTGCTCTAAGGGCCGCGCGCGCCGGCTCTGTGGGGTTTAAAGGGGGAGTGGCCGGTAATTGGGTAATTGCCGGGCTCTCTATTTCCCCTGGGGCTTCCCCCCATCCTTCCGACTTTTGTGCCTTGCCTATTGGAAAAAAGCTTCCTATTTTCTGTCCCTGACTACGTGTACCGTACCTTGCTTCCGTCCTTTTACCACTATCTCTGCCGCCTGCCCTGACCGCCTGCCTGTCCTGACCACGAAAATGAAACTGCCTGTCCTGACCCCCTTTCCTGACCCCGCTACGGCCTGCCTGACGATTTTGAAACCAGTTTATCTTCGGCTGCCACCGAAGAAAACAGCAGGGGGACGACCGGTAATCCCCCCGCAGCAAGTCCTCCCGCTTTGCGGCGGGCTCTGGTGAACGGGCCTACTTAGATTCCCTTCCCTGGGTGGCTTTTTCACACGTTGGGGGTCCAGTGGATCCATTCCTGTCCGGACCCTTTCAGATTTCAGTTATCGAGGTTCTGTTTGATCTGATTTTTTACCTTAAAACTTATTCAAACGTGATCCGGATTCAAATGTGCCATTTTCGCAGCTTCCTGTACTTTTGTCAGCCGCCAAACAGCGCAGAGCCAGAGGAGGTCAAAAACGTCCCAGTGGGCAGTCAGGGATCTCTTTGGTGCTAAAACACATGAAGAATGGATCTGTTCTCCCGCTCAGCTTTTTCAAAGTAGAAGACACTCTTTTCCCGCATTTTCCTACTGTTAAAGGGTGTAGATAGATTAGTTAGGTTAAGTATAGAAAGTTTTAAAAGGCAATTCCTATCAGAATTAGTCAGAGATTTGGATACAGCTGCAGTCCCCTAAACTTCCTGGGTGAAATTTCTGAGGGGGGGGGCCATTTTGGTTTTTGGGGGGGAATTTCTCATCATACACAGCTATGTTAATTCCCCTATAAGAAATCACTGTTCTATAAAGTTTTATTCGGAAAATATCTTTCCCTTTGGCCCACAACGTCTGTGCGGGCAGTGTAATATGGACAGCCAGTGTACAGGACACTTGGAAAATTTCACCCCTAAACCGAAAAAATTTTTGGGAAAAACACGCTTTTGGCAAAAAAACTTCATTCCGTTCCTTTAAAATTCACAATGCAGCATTTTTTTTGGGGGCACCCGGGTTGTAAAAGACACTGTTTTTCCCATAAGCCCAAAAATTTTCCCCAAGATTTTCCATATAAAAATATCCTTTTATAATCCTTAATGCTTTTCACATAAAACCAATAGCTTGGCTATTCCATAGAAAAAAGTCAATTGCTAGTCCCTACCAAATAGTCTAAATTACAAGCCCGAAGGAAAAATACTGCTGATTTTGGTTTTTCAGGTTCTTCCCCAAAACCTAATTTCTTTGACAATCTGTGGAAAAATTTCTAATTTTTTACTCCGGTTGTCCCTTGGGCAAAAAAAAAAACACACATTTAAAAAGGGATACTTATAAAAAAATTTTTATTTCTACCCCCGGTTTTTCCCAAAAAAACCACAAATTTTTTAGAAAAACCCCTGGAAAAATATTCTTTTTTGGGACGATGTTTTTAAGAAAAAGCATATTTTATTGGGTAAAATTCCCCGGTTTGAAAACATTTCTAATTTTTTTACCCCCGGGGTTTTCATGAAAACCGCAGTCCCTTTGATAATTTCATGGAAAAAATATTCTATTTGTACTCCTGGTTTTTCAGAAAAGACCCCCATTTAAAAGGGAAATTTCCCTTTAAAAACATTTCTATTTTTTTACCCCTTTTTGCAGAAAAGACCACATTTTTTTCAGATAATCCATGGGAAAAAAATTCTATTTGGGACTCCTGGTTTTTAAAAAAAGGGCCACATTTTTTTGGGTAATTTAGAAAAACATTTCCCTTTCTTACCCCCGGTTGTCATGAAAGACCGGGGATGCTTTGATAATCCCGGGAAAAAAATTTCCAAATTTTTACTCCCCCCCGGGGCCAAAGGGGCCCCCTTTCCCCCCCAAACCCCCAAAAAAATAACCCATTATAATTCCTTTTCCCCCAAAAAACCACATTTTTTATTTTGCCCCTAAAAACCTTTTTAAAACAACCCCGGGTTTTCAGAAAAAAACCCAAATTTTTTAGAAAAATCCATGGAAAAATATTCTTTTTTGTAATCCTGGGTTTAAAAAAAAGACCAAAATTTATTGGGTATTCCCGTAGAAAATAATTTTTTATTTCACCCCCGGTTTGGGCATGAAAAGGGCTGCATGTCTTAAATAATCCCTGGACAAGTATTCTAATTTTAACTCCCGGTTTTTCGAAAAACCACCAAAATTTAAAAAAGGGATTCCCCCTAAAAAAATATTTTTATTTCTAAACCCCGGGCCCGTTTAGAAAGGACCAAATTTTTAAAATAATTTCCTTTAAAAAAAAAAAAACAAATTTTTAATCCTGGTTTTTCAGAAAAAAAAAACATTTTTTTAGGGGTTTTTTCCTAAAAAAACAAAACCCAACCCTTTGTCCGAAACCGCATGTTCCTTTGAAAATACATTGGGAAAAAAATTCAAATTTTACTCCTGGTTGTCCCGAAAAGACCACATTTATTAGGTATTTCCCTAGAAAACATATCTTTTCTACCCCCCGGTGTCCCGAATTGTAAAATTTTTTTAGATAACCCTTAGAAAAAAAATTCTATTTTTTACTCCTGGGTTTAAGGGAAAAGACCAAAATTTATTAGGGATTTCCGTAGAAAACAAATTTTATTTTCAAACCCCCGGTTTTTAAAAAGACCACAATTATTAAAATAAACCTTTTTAAAAATATTCAAATTTTTACTCCCGGTTGTAAAAAAGACCACCTTTAATTTGGTTTTTCTGTAGAAAACATTTCTATTTTTCAAACCCCGGGTGCATGAAAGACCGCAAATTTTTTAATAATCCATTTAAAAAATTCTATTTTTACTCCTGGTTGGGCAGAAAAGACCCCATTTATTGGTATCCGTAGAAAAAAAATTTATATTTCTACCCCTTTGGGTTTTCCCGGAAAGACCACATTTCCCCCAGATAATCCATGGAAAAAAATTCAATTTTTACTCCCGGTGCAGAAAAAAAACACATTTATTTTGGGGTTTTCCCTAGAAAACATTTCCCAAATTTTCCCCACCCTTGGTTTTCAAGAAAAGCAAGTCTTAGAAAATCCGGTTTTTGGGGGCCCAAAAATTCAAATTTTTAACCCCCTTGGGTTTTCCCGAAAAGAACCCCAATTTAAATTTGGGATTCCGAAAAAAACAAATTTTTATTTCTAACCCCCTGGGTTTTCAAAAAAACCACAAATTCTTAGAAACCTGGGGCAAAAAATTCTTTTTTGTACCCTTTTTTCAGAAAAAAACCACATTTAATTTGGTATTCTGTATAAAAAATCTCTATTTTTCCCACCCTTGGTTTTTCAGAAAAGACCGCATTTTTTAGATAATCCATGGAAAAAAAAATTCTATTTGATCCTGGTTTTTCAGAAAAAAACCACTTTATTAGGAAATTTCCCTAAAAAAATAATTTTTATTTCTACCCCTGAAATTCCCAAAAAGGGCTGCATGTCTTAGAAAACCGTGAAAAAAAATACTAATTTTTAATCCTGTTTTCAGAAAAAAAAAACAAATTTTTTAGGTTTTCCGTAAAAAACATTTCTAGTTCTAACCCGGTTTCCCGAAGACCCGCATGGGCTTTGATAAAACAAGGAAAAATATTCATTTGAAATCCTGGTTTTCAGAAAATACCCCATTTTTTTTAGGGATTCCGTAAAAAAATTTTTATTTCTTTCCCCTGTTTTTCAGAAAAGTCCACATTTATTAGTTTTTTCGAAAAAAACAAATCATTTCCAAACCCCCGGTTGTCAGAATTTTATGACATTTCTTTAGATAAACCCCTTTGAAAAATATTTTTATTTGTACTCCTGGGTTTTCAGTTTCAGAAAAAAACCACATTTCTTTTGATAATCCAAAAAAAATATTAAAATTTTTACCCTGGGGGTCAGTTGGGGGAAAAGACCCCTTTATTAAAATTTTTCCGAAAAAAAAATTTTTTCTACTCCCGGTTGTCAGTTTTCAGAAAAGACCATATTTTTTTTGATAAAAATTTAGAAAAAAGGGAAATTTCTAGTCCTACTTTGGAGTTGTAAATTACAGGGACTGAAGGAAAAACACTGTTATTTGCTCTTACATTTTTTTCCCTAAGACCGGGGATTTCACAGATTTTCGATAGAAACAATTCGTTTTTTAATCCAGTTGCCATTTTTAAAAAGATAGGGAATTTAAAAACACCTGTTTGCCTGTCTTTCAGTTATTTTTCAGTAAGAGACTGTGAAAAAAATGTTTTTTTGACCTTTTTAAAAGTTTAACTGTCAGAACAAGGGGGCAAAGTAGAGGGGTAAGCAAGGGAAAAGGGGGAGGGTTTGGACGAACCGATTTCGAGACAAGGCCCCTTTCCCTTTCCAAATGCTCCCCGGGCAACACCCAAGCGAGCACATCATTTATTTCAGGACCGTCAGTCCTGTCTCACTCGGAAACTAGTTTAAAGAAGACGTCGCCAATCTGTTTTTACAGGGTTAACAACCTGCATCCAGGGGGTTTTAAACCTCCTCGCCCCCTCATCACGACCACAAATGTTGTCATCATCATCATCAGCATCAGTCCAATCTGAAGTAAACACAGCCCAAATGTCAACCCATGTACAGAACACTGTCGATAATCCATGTTCTGAAGAGCTCTTTGCTGACACAATGCGGTTGAGGTCAGAAGGCATTTCAAAAAATCAAGAGGCCAAAGAGGATGATTTTGTCTACTCTGACGCCCAATCGCTGATACCCTCAGAGGAGAAGGAAGCTGGTCAATCGGCAGAAATCCCGAGTGGTCAGCAACGCCTTGCAGTGTCTGTGGCTTCTAGCCCACAGCTTCAGGATGTAGACTGTCAGGATGAGGAAGTCACCTGTGATGATGTTGATAATGAAATTGCAGATCCAACATGGTCTTTTCAGCAGCATTTGCTTGTGAGGAAGATGATGGGGTACTGTCAGTCTCAGAAAGGGAGAGTGCGGTTTGCACAGGTCCGCTGAGATTAGTCTGCCAGCCATGGTCAGTGGTCAGTGGTGGCAGTGGAAACACCACTACTAGGTTATCACTGTCAAAGAGGTCCAGGACCTGTGAAGCCTGGGCCTTTTTTGATCAAGCCTCAGATTTGCCAAGCGGCATCATATGCTGAATTTTCCATCAACGTGTCAGTAGAGGGAAGAATCTAAAGTGTTTAACCACCATGAACATGAACAAGTACATGCATCTAAAGCAGGGCTGGGCAATTAATTTTCCCATGGGGCCGCATGAGAAAGTGCGATGGTTTTGGGGGGCCGGACTAATAAAAACATAAATTGTAAAGTGCTGCGGAATATGTTGGCGCTATATAAATAAAGATTATTATAGGATGAACAGGAAAAAAATAGTTTTTGGGGGATTATCTTTGTGGAAACTTACTGGGGGATGTATCTATATACCTCTATATAAAACTGATGGTACACAGTAAGGCAGGTATATACAGCTCCCCTCAGTAAGGTAGGTATGTAGAGTTTGTCCCCTCAGTCTGGCAGGTATATATAGCTCCCCTCAGTCAGGTATATAGATATAAGGTTACCCGCAAGGCAGGTATTAAAAGATACAAGCCCCCACAGGCGGGTATATAGATAGGAAACAGCTCCCCTCAGGCAGGTATAATAGATAGGTATAGCTCCCTTCAGGCAGGTATATAGAATGGGTACAGATCCCCTCAGGCAGGAATAAGATAGGTTTCAGCTCCCCCAGGCAGGTATATAAATGGGTTCAGCCCCCCTCAGGCAGGTATATAATAGGTACAGCTCCCCTCAGGCAGGTTTATCTAGATAGGTACAGCTCCCCTCAGGCAGGTATCTAGATAGGTACAGCTCCCCTCAGGCAGGTATCTGATAGTTACAGCTCCCCTCAGGCAGGAAATACTAGTTTATTAAAGGTCTCCAACAGGCAGGTATATAGTTAAAGCTTCACACAGGCAGGTATATAGTAGTTAGGTCCCACCAGGCAGGTTATATAGTTTGTGGTCCCCAGGCAGGTATATAGATAGTAGGTGTGTCCCCAGGCAGTATAAGATAGTTAGGTGTGCCCCAGGCAGTATAGAGATAGCCAGGTGTGTCCCCAGGCAGTTTATAGAGATAGCCAGGTGTGCCCCCACAAGGGTATATAGATAGTTAGGTATGTCCCCAGGCCGGTATATAGTTAGGTGTGTCCCCAGGCAGGTATATAGATAGCTAGGTGTGTCCCCCAGGACGTAATAAAGTGAGGAGTGTCCCAAGGCAGGTATACAGATAGTGAGGTTTGTCCCCAGGCAGGTATATAGATAGCTAGGTGTGTCCCCCAGGCAGGTATATAGATAGTGAGGTGTGTCCCCAGGCAGATATATATGAGGTGTGTCCCTAGGCAGGTATATAGATAGTGAGGTGTGTCCCCAGGCAGGTATCTAGATAGCTAGGTGTGTCCCCCTTGCAGGTATATATAGATAGTAGGGTGGTGCCCCCAGCAGGTATATAGTTAGGTGTGTCCCCAGGCAGGTATATAGATAGTGAGGTGTGTCCCCAGTCAGGTATATAGATAGTGAGGTGTGTCCCCAGGCAGGTATATAGATAGTTAGGTGTGTCCCCAGGCAGGTATATAGATAGTTAGGTGTGTCCCCAGGCAGGTATATAGATAGTTAGGTGTGTCCCCAGGCAGGTATATAGATAGATAGGTGTGTTCCCAGGCAGGTATATAGATAGCTAGGTGTGTCCCCAGGCAGGTATATAGGTTTATGGCCAAAATTAAAAATAACAAACACTAATACTCACCTTGGCTTACCTGACTCCCGGCCGAGCGCGCTCATCTTCCATCCGAGGAGCTTCCCGGGCTGGTGGCGTGATGACGTCATGCTGCCAGCACCGGGATTCTCCTCCGTCAGCTCCTGGGCCCGCACAGAGTTATTACTCTGCGTGCGCCGAGGAGAGGCAGCGGCGCGGTAAGCGGAGTTCATCGCGTTGCTGCCTAATTCACCAGTAATAGTAGCGCTGACGGCCCGCGGCGGCCTCTCAGCAATACCCGGCCACGGCGGGCTGTCAGCGCTACCATTAACAGACCTGGGCATCGTATGCCGTGGGCCGCATCCGACGAGCTGGAGGGCCGAATGCGGCCCGGGGGCTGTACTTTGCCCAGGTCTGATCTAAAGCATGAATTGAAGTGGAGGAATCACTTGGAGAAAAAAGGCCACACAGGTCCTGGGCTCAGGGGCGTTGCTAGGGTCCTAAAACATTTGGGGCACGGGCCCTTTGTTAGCAGCGAGTGTAAGGAACAGTCTCTGTCTGCCATGCATAGAGGGGGCTTAGCGTTTTGAGCCCGCTTTATACATCCTTTATGCCATTTAGATGTTCAGGGACAATCCATATGCATGAAGGGGTGAATTAAACCCCGCCGCTAGCTTCCAGCAACAGAGACTCTGCTCTTGACTCCCTTACTGGTGGGTCCTCTCGGACAACATACCCCATCCTCCTCGCCAGGGCCTACAGCATTGTCCCCACTCCTACCTCCTGCTGAATTCAAAATATAGGTTGCACCCTATTTTCTTTTCCCAAATTTTTTTTCACAAAAGTGCCCCTAATCCCAAAAATCCGTATAAGTGGTGATGTATTTAACTCCTAAAAAACACAGCTGTTTTTCCATTTTTTTTCTTCTAAAAAGCCAAAACTTTTTTCATTGGTGTGTTTCGAGGGTCATGGACTTTTTGGTTGCTTTTTTTCAAATTTTTTTAAAAGTGGGATGAACAAAAAATTTTTTTTTAATTTTTGTAGCATGTTTTTATGGGGGGGGTAAAATACTTTTTATAGCACAGGGTTGATACGCACACATGATGCCAAATATGGTACTTTTTTTTTTCAATTTTTCATTGAAACATTTGTTTTGGGAAAAGGGTTAATTTATGTGGTTTTTTTTTTGTTTTTTTTTTTTCACTTTTTTCTTTTCCCTTTACCACTTTAAAACTCAACTTTTCTCACGCAGATGGACACCTACTCAGCTGTACCACAGGGGCAGTATAACACAAATGCAACACACAGGGAAATTTGGACATGTGAATACGTTCCTGTGTGTAATTTTCAGTATACACTCACCGCCACTTTATTTGGTACACCGCTAGTAACGGGTTGGGCCCCCCTTTTTTTTTTCCCCCTTCAAACGCCTCAAATTTTTCGTGCATAGATTCCACAAGGGGTTCAATGATGCTCAATTTTGGGACCAAGGGGGCCAAAGGGCCAAGAAAAATTCCCCACACCATGACACCACCACCACCACCTGAACCGTGAACAACGGGTGGATCCTGCTTTCAGTTTGACGCCAAAAACTGACCCTACCATCCGAAAGCGCAGCAGAAATCGAGACCAACAACCGGCAAAAGTTTTCCAAACTTTTAAAGTTTCCCAATTTCGATGAGCTTGGCAAATTGGAGCCTCATTTTTCCTGTTCCCTTTTGCTGAAAGGAGTGCCCCGGTGTGGGCTTCTGCTGCTGTAAGCCCATCTGCCTCAAATTCGCCGTACTGTGCTTTCAAGATTCTCTTTTCTTTCCTAAACCCTTTTTAACGGGTGGCTATTTGATCACTGTTGCCTTCTATCAGCTCGAACCAGTCTGCCTTCTCCTTTGAACCTCTGGCATAACAAGGCATTTCCGCCCAACAGGACTGCCGCCACTGGATTTTTTTCTTTTTCGGACCATTCTCTGAAACCTATTAGATGGTTTGTGCGTGAAATCCCAGGAGATCCATTTCTGAAATACTCAAGACCCGCCTTCTGGCACCAACAACATCCACGTCAAAGCACTCAAACACCTTTCTTCCCATACTGGATGCTGGTATGAACTGCAGGGGATTGTCTTTGACCATGTCTACATCCTAATGCACTAGTTTCCGCCAGTGATGGCTATAAAATAAGTGTTAAAGAGCTGACAGGTGTACTAATAATGGGCCCGTGATGATATTTTATATACACACTAACCACTATATATAATATATATTTTATATAATATATATATATATATAATATAACCCCACACACACATGTACTTCAACAGGGACAGAATATATAGTATAATACTTATCTGGGTGTTACATTTGAGTATATACTGTCCCTGTGTGAAATACATGTGTGTGTGTGTGTGTGTGTGTGTGTTATATATATGTATACATATAGTGGTGTAAATGTGTATAAAAAAATATATATACTGCAATATACACACCCGGAACAGTATATACACATGTCCAATAATTTTAAAAGTTACATTTGTGTATATACTGTCCTATGTGTATGTATAATACTAATATACTGGTACCCCCTGTGACACAGGGCCAGTATATGTAGTATAGACATTGAGGTGGGGGGACAAGCCCTCCATCCTGCCTCAGACATACCTTATGCAGGGTCACTGGGGGCTTAGAAAACTCCTGGGCTGTTTAGGCAGCTCTGGAAGATTTGAGGAAACCAGAAGCTCTTTCTGGTTTCCATAGTGATGGGGCCGACGATCTGCTGTAGGAGCCGGCAGGAGGAGGCAGGGAACCTTGCTGTAGGTGCTGTAGCTCCGGGGGAGGACTGAGCAGGGAGCACAGAAGAGGAGGAGAGGCTGCTCTCACTGAGTGCTGAGGCTCTGGTGGTGGGCGGAGCTTCTCACTGCAGGGAGCACAGAGAGTGAGGAGACTAATCATTCGGGGCAGAAGGTTTTACATCCGGGGCTTCTGCCCCGAATGATACTGCCTAGCGATGCCCCTGCCTGGGCTTCCCACCACTGAGACACCCTCTGTCTCCTCTTCCTCCTCCGCTACTTCCAAGAACAAGTGTTCCTCTGCTGCCCATGTCCCCGGAGCGGCATGAGCAAGCATCAGCCCTAGTGTCACACAGTGTCACCTGATTACCACTACCAGAGACACAACCTACCCCTTCTCCTTCCACCAGTTTGACCTGCACGCCATACAGTGGCCAGTCTAGCAGCCAGCCTTCTGTGTACCAGGTGTGGGAGAAGAAGAAGAAACACGTTCACCCCAACCATCCTAAAGCCAACAGCCTGAATTGACGGCATTGCCAGGCTCTTGGCCTTGGAAATATTGCCCCCAATACCAGATGCTGAGTAGGCAGTTCTTTTCCCGAAAAGCCATGCCTGTCCTGGCCAGCCACATGTCAGAAAAAATCTCCAGCGCATTGGCTACGTCTGTGTACAGCAAAATCCATCTGACCACAGATACATGGAATAGTAAGTACTGTAGGGGCGCTACATCTCTGTGACAGCTCACTGGCTGAGTTGGGTGGATGTCTCTGGTGAAAGAGGTGGGCTCATGCTGAGCACACACTCTTCCACACTGCAGGGATGGTGCAGGTTTCCGATACCCAAGCTCTACGGGTAGCATCACGTGCCAAGAGAAACCAGTCTGTGTTGAAATTAATGTGTCTTGGAGACCGTCAACACACAGGTCAAGCGCTGTGGACGGCTCTGCGCAATGAGACCGAGCTGTGGCTGGGTGATAAGAACCTGGTGCCAGGCAAAGTGGTGTGCAACAATGGGAGAAATCTCCTTGCCGCCCTTAAGATCGGTAAGCTGGAGCACATCCCTTGCCTGGCACAAGTCATGAACCTGGTCGTGCAGAAATATCTAAATCGCTACCCGTGTCTTGACTGCCTGCTGAGGAAGGCTCGAGGTCTGAGCTCGCACTTCGCACCCTGCTTCGTCCCGCCTGGCTGCGTTGCAGCGTCATCTTGGCCTCCCCGTCAACTGTCTCCTTGTTGATGTGGCAACACACTGGAACTCCACCCTCCACATGCTCCAGTGATTGTGGCAGCTGCGTAATGCCATTACGCGGTATGAAGTGGCGCATGGCCTGACTCGCAGTGGTGCGGAACTCGGGGTGTTGAGCTGTAGAGAGTGGAGACAGGTGAAAGATCTCTGCACCATCCTTGACAGTTTTGAAGAAGCCACCAAAATGGTCAGGGAGGACAATGCCCTTGTTGGCATGACCATTGTGGTGATATTAGTTCTCGAACAAGTGTTGGACACTCTGAAACAGCAGGTTCCAGCAGTGACGGAGGAGGATGCAGACACAGATACGGAAAAAGAGCCTTATTCGCCATCGGATCAAGAAGGCCCCAACTTTGTAGGTCTTTGTTAGTCGGTGGTTCAGGTCCAGGGCTGGTGCATGGTGGTGCTTCAACTCTCAGAGTACAGAGTATGAGGCTAGCCAGGGCTGTGTTGATGCTGAGGATGAGGAAGTGGAGGAGGAGGAGGAGGATGGCTGGAACCAACTACCGATTCCCTGTTTGGAAAGGGTTGGCACGTTTTTGAGGGGGAAGCGGGGAAATGTTTTTAGGGCCCCCGCCCCCCGGGGATGAAAATCCTGGCTGCATCTGTCACATGAGTGCTTGGATGCTCCATTTCCTGCAACATGATCCACGCATCAAGGCAATCAAAATGAACAGCAGTTACTGAGTGGCCACCCAGCAATTTCCTTCCACCCACACAAATTGACAGTCGAAGCGAAATTTAAAACCCATGCCATTGATCAACTCGAGACATCTGCTGTGTCTCTTTACTTCTAAATTGGGGAAAACAACGTCCAACGTGACAGCAGTAGAGTGTCAAGTCCGTATAGCAGCAGCAGGCGGTATTGTGGCAGAAACCTAAGGGTGACCTCTGGAAATCGTTTTTCCCACCTCACAAAAGCCTTAATGCAGGGCAAAAATCAGAACCAGAGACCCCTTAAGCCATGGTCCACGACACCTTGGCTGGCACCCATAGAAATTTTCCCTCCCCAAAAGGTGCCCATCTGGGAAACGACCTTCAGCACAGTTAGAGGATATAACTCACAAAAATCCAGCTTGCCCTGAAAATTGGTCGTTTGACTTTATCAAGATGAATCAAGCGGGGATCTCTGGTGTTTTTGTTCCCCCAGTTGCCGGGTCACCAAATAGAAGAGTCTACTTCACAATGTGCAAACCCTTTCCTCTTGAAAAAAAAATGGCCCCATGAATTTTTTTTTTTCAAAATGCAATTGTATTCAATGTCCAAAAGGAATTTTTGGGGTTTTTTTGGGTCGGGAAAAATGAAAAAAGACCCCAATTAGTAAATATTTTTGTTGAAAAAAACCTTATTCCACTTCTTTTCTTCTTGAAAGTTTTTATCAGGTCAATGGTTTGGGGCATTCTGTGTTAAGAGCCCAGAAATAGAAAGGACCATCCAAAAAGGTTGTTTCAAACATTTTATTTTTTCTTCAATTTTTAAGATGCCCAAAAAAGGAAATTTTACCAGTTTTGGGGTCATGCTGCCGAAAAAAACAGCGTTATCCGGGCCAATTTTCCCAAAAAAAATTTTTTTCAAACGAAATTTTTCTTTTTCAAAATTATAACGAGTGTCTGAAAGGTCATTTTTGCTGCTTTTGGGGTCATGCGGCTGTGAAAAACAGCTATAATCCAGCTCTATTCCAAAATCAATTTTTTTAAAAAAACTCTTTTATTCTTGCTAGTTTTTATAGAATGTCAAAGGGGGTCATTTCGCTGTTTTCAGGGTCAAGCAGTTGAAAAGGCAGCAAATATTAAAGGTTCTTTCAAAAAAATTTGTTTAAAATACTCATTTCTTCCTGTTAATTTTATTCTCATATCTAAAGGGCATTTCTGCTGGTTTTGGGGTCAGGCTACTGTGAAAGGGGTGCCAGGGATGACAATAGGGCATTACTCCTGTCAAGGGCCATAATCAAAAAGGGGCCCATAATCAAAATAGGAACTAGTAATGGGTGTGGGCCCCATTTGATTTAGCTGCATGGGGTCCTGAAATGGTTGATAGATACTGAGGGGCAGCCCTGGTCCCACTGCACCCCCCCATTTAGGGTCCTGCATCTGAACCTCCGTGTTCCCTGTTGGTTTTTTTTGCTCCCACACATAAAATGACACAACGTGTTCTTTTCCCCGGTGAAAAAGGCATGGGGGGGCTCCCCTTTTAACATTGCTTTTTCCCAAATCCCCAGCATCTTTTTTCATTAAAGGGGACCCGTCCGCTGTACCGCTGCCCCTACTTAGCTACCATCCTCTTCTTTCATTCTTTGCGCAGTTTTGGAGGAGCACCAGCTACCAGACCGATTTTTTTTCATAAGACCCTATTTCACGATAGTCAATAAAAATTTTTGTTTAAAATCCTATTGCCAGCAAGAGTTAAAAGGATTTAAGAATCGGGTTTTTGGCTTTTTTGGAGACATTTCTTCAAAAAAGAGACTGTGAACCCAATCTTGCAGCCCTTTTTTTAATATTTATATTTTTGAACGGCCTTCATTGCTTGGTCAGTTCCCCGTACTCCATTTCTTAAAAGGCCCCCAATCTGTTCTTCATGGTTAACAACCCTGCATCCAGAGTTTTAACCCTCTTCCTTCCCGTCACGGCCACAAATTGGCATCATCCCATTACCCCAAAAAGTAGCAAAAATGGCCAAAAAAGTTCCCAAAAAAACAGACCCCACTGGTAATCCATATTCGAAGAGCCATTGATACACAATGCGGTTGGGGGGCAGAAGGCATTTAAAAATCAAAGGGGCCCGAAGGGTGATTTTTTCTTCTCTGTGCTCTTCACTGATGCCTTCAGAGGAGGGAAGGGTGAGAAAGGGTGGAACACGGTATATGTTCTCCAGACCTTTCCTTTAACATGAAGTTCGCCCGTCAAAATACATCCATCTACAAGAAGGGCGACATTGTGTACATTAAGGGTAGGCACCAACAAAAAAGCATTTCCCCAAATTTCTATAGTGGCAAGACTGGGGAGGATCAACAATGTTAAACGACATGCCTGGGTCTAATTTGAACAAGCAGGCAATGGTAAAACCCTTTTTCCAAAAGAATAACTCCGTTGGGCACATTCCCCCCACTTCAAGAGCAAGACAGTTTTCCCTTTACGTGTCAAGGAAATCAAAGGAAGAAAAGGAAGCCAAGGAAAGGGCACCTTGGGGGAACTGAAGCGTTAGCCAGCTTGCCAAAGCTACTTCGTCCCACTTTGGAAAAAGGAACCTAAAATCCTTGAGCCCATTTCCCCAAAAATTTATTGAGAATATTTTCAAGTTTATGTGAGAAATAAGCATAAGGGAAAATAAGGTGTACCTAAGGCTTTTTTTGAATTTCATATGGGGGGGCAAAACGCTCTCATATAGGGGAAAATTTCTCAACTTACCCAGGGCTTGACTGTCTCTGAGGAAGGCTCGAGGTCTTAGCTCACACTTCCGGCATTCGCACACAGCTTCGGCCCGACTGCACGTTGCGCGCACTGGACCTCCCCCTCGAACGTCTGAATTTCTTTGTGCAAATTTTATTGGGAGTGTCTATGAGGGCATTTTGGCTGGTTTCAGGATTATGCTGCTTTAAAAGACAACGATACTCAATGTGCTATTCAGAAAAATCTTGTTTGAAATAATCATTTCTTTCTGAGAATTTTATTCTGATGGTCAATAAGGGCATCTGTGTTGGTTTTGGGGTCAAGCCACTGTAAAAAGGGCAAAAAAAAAACAAAGAAATCTCCAAAGAATCAAATTATTCTATCTACAAAATATGAAAAAACAATTAGATTCTAGGTCCGCATGTTTTTGGCCAAAAAATGCTCAAGCCACCCCCGGCTTACAACGGGATCTCAGTTGGGTGGTCCTACTCTATATTATCTCTCACCTGGGTCAACTTCAGACCTCTCACTGTGCCAAACAGCCTCCAAAATGCAAGAGAAAAATAAAAAAAGCACCAACCTTTCAAAGCCTAGTGCATTGATATAACAGCCTGTGGAGGTGGGTGGGTGCAGGAAACCAAAATGGAGGTATCTACTTCTCCTTATATAGTTTAAAAGCAAATATGTGCCAAATACAACGTATAGTTCTGCACAGAAAAACATTTTTGAAAAAAACACTGCGAACCTGGGTGCCACTGGCATGGCTGCGGCACATATACATATGCACACAGTCCAATACCAGTGGCAACCACTGCAAAAAGGGCAAAAAAAACACATGGAAATCTCCAAAGAAGCTTTTTATGCTATCTACAATATATGAAAAAACTTTGAGATTCTTGGTCCGCATGTTTTTGGCCAAAAAAAACAGTGTTTTTTTCAAAAATGTTTTTCTGTGCAGAACTATACGTTGTATTTGGCACATATTTGCTTTTAAACTATATAAGGAGAAGTAGATACCTCCATTTTGGTTTCCTGCACCCGCCCACCTCCACAGGCTGTTATATCAATGCACTATGCTTTGAAAGGTTGGTGCTTTTTTATTTTTTCTCTCTGCATTTTGGAGGCCGTTTGGCACAGTGAGAGGTCTGAAGTTGACCCAGGTGAGAGATAATATAGAGTAGGACCACCCAACTGAGATCCCGTTGTAAGCCGGGGTGGCTTGAGCATTTTTTGGCCAAAAATATGCGGACCAAGAATCTCAAAGTTTTTTCAAGCCACTGTAAAAGACACCAATAGTAAAAGTGATATTAAAATAAAGCTTATTTCACATACTCATTTCAAATTTCACATGCCTCAAGGCAATCAAAATGAACAGCGGTTACTGGGTGGCCACCCTCCTTGATCCACGTTCCAAATCTAAAGTCAGCAATTTCCATCCACTCACTGAATTTGACAGTAGAATGCAGGAATTTCAGACAGTGCTCATTGACCAATTGGAGACATCTATTGCGTCTTCTTCACGTTCTAATGTCATGGTGGAACAACGTCAGCAACGTGAAAGCAGTAGAATGGCAAGTAGCTGTGGCAGCAGCAGCATTGGAAAAATTCTTGTTTGAAATAGTCAATTTCTTCTTGAGAATTTTTATTCTGAGGGTCCATAAAGGCTTTTTGCTGGTTTTGGGATCAGGCTACCTTAAAATGGATGCCAGGGGTGCCAATAGGGCAGTATTCCTGTCAGGGGCCCTAATCAAAAAGAGGCCCAGTTATATGTTAAAAATAGGAAGTTGTAATGGGTGGGTGCCCCATTTGATTTAGCTGCATGTGGCCATGAAACGGTTTATAGACAACTGACGGCAGCACTGGCTCCCACTGCACCCAATCTAACTACGGCCCTGCCAGCTGAACCTCCGTGTTCCCTGTTGGGATGTTCTTGCTGCCACCACATATATGACATGTTCTTGGTCCCTGGTGCAAAAGGTAATAGGGGGCTCCTGTCAGTTACCATGTGCCATTTCCAATACTGATGTCTTCTTATGTGTCAAGCTACCGCTCATCTTTTCTGTTAGCCATTGAAAGGAATGAATTATTTTAGCCTGTTAATTTTTTTCTGTGACTCTCCGAGTCTAATTGTCTTGACTAAGATGTACCACGTATCCAGTTTACTGTTTTGGATGGTAATTCTAGCTTCTCCTCACCTGTTTGGGTATAACAATGAACCTGGTCATCCTCTCCCATAGACTTTAATGGGAATCGATGATTGATCGCGAACATAAATCGGCTCGATATTTCTCAAAATCGCAATCGTCGAAATCTCCATGTTTTTACTGATCGCTCATCACTAGTCTTAAGGTTTACACCAACTAAAAGTGACTGAGAGTTTCTAATGAAGTAAAAAAAAGGTAATAACGTGGCCCATGTGGTCCAAAGCAATGATTTTTGGGTTTAAAAAGAGATTCACATTCCACTGCTTAAATCTGCCTAATAGTTTTTATGTTGTTGAGCTTTTGTCTGAACTGGCTCCATTATTCCCACACATTTTGCAATTGTATATGCAAAGCATAATGAGGATTTGTGCTTTCCATTATTAATCTAATGATAACACTTTGAAAGCTTCTATAACAATTGTTTTCAGTAATACACCACTACATGTCCATATCCTTTTATGTAACCAAAATTAAACTATTTTTTTAATGTAAAATTTTCAAAGAATCCTATTCTTTTCTGTGAAGATGTGAAGCTTCCATTAAAGCTCACAAACTATCATTGTCAATACATATTTGAATGAATAAACTTAATTGACCAGGTATGCAGTAAATATTTTAGCTGATGATTCGGGTAACCAAGGCCAAAATACAATGGCTACATAAATAACAATCATTTATGTATGAGCCCTTTTTAATCCTAATGTTCTTGGTCTTGTTTTTTCCAGTATAGTTATTGAAATACCTGCTTAAGAATTAGATCAGCACTAGTTTTTTCATTGGACAAATAAATGCAATTCTGTTGTGTTGTTGTCTAGCGTGCAATGAAATGATTCTATCCCATTAACTTTCATTGTGCTGAACTGGTAAAACAGACAGATCAAATTTATGATTGAGAATGGAATGAAATCCATTAATCAGCTTGGAGTGCCCATTAAGACAAGAGAACCTGTGGAGAGAGGGTAGGGTGTCTTCTAATCATTTAATAAGTTTTCTCTTGCTGTTACAAAATATGCCTTCAAAGCATGTCCTTAAGCGATACCAGGAGAATCTTTCTGACCCCAGGAAAATGTTTGTATGAACACATTGCATATTGCAGTATTGAAAATAAAACTGTTCAATTACTGTTTTACGTTTGCCACCTGCTGTCAACTTAACAGAACAGGAGATGATATTTTATAGAAAAAAGTCATTTACGATTAATACTGCAGTTTGTAGAAAAGCATAATATTTTATGCCAACAGTTGTAAACATGTAAACGCAAGTATTACATCAACATTGCAATTTATGCTCATCAAATTATTATTTTGTGTTATGACGTGTACCATAGCTAGATAGGCAAAATCAACATTTATTAACATGCTTAGCTCAACTAGACATGCTTGTGTTCAGAATGGAAAATAGCTGCTCTTAGACACCTCTGAGGGTAATTTTTTTCCCTAGAACAAAGCTATCATTCATGACATCCAGCTGCCCCTGATCTTAGGCAAAAATTTGGGGGCCAAAACACATATGATGGTCTAAGATCGGTGGGTTCACTGTCATCTTAGGTGAAAGATGATGTAAATGATGATTTAGCTCAAATTTATTGGACCATGTTGGGAGATTATAAAAGGTCCAGGTTTTATGTTATGGATGGTCAGCAATGGGAAAAAAGAGGCTAGATGGTGCATCAGTGGGGCCATGGTGGCATCCCTTTTATGTGAGTTAATCAATTGTTGACAGCCCAGGGACACAAAAAAATATATTATGAGAATGGAAAACTTTGTGATTTTGTCACCATAATATTTATAATTAATAAATAAATATTTCTAGTAATAAAACTTTGGTAGGCAGGGCAGTTTTACACTATTACAACTGGTGCAATTCTACACACCAACTAAGAATACACCTAGAGATGGCCGAAATTCTCAAAAATTCGGTTCGGTCACTTCGCCGAATTTCCCGACAAAAATAAATTCGGTCCGAATTAATTTTGGATGATTGTTTTAAAAAACAGCTATTTCCAGGTGCACAAGCCTGCAGGGTGCGTAGAATTTTTGTGCATGTTTAAATATGAAGAGGGAGTTTGGTTTGGGCTTCAAACAATGTTGTGTTTTATATGACCCACATGACTGCCGCCCTCTTAGAACGCTTCACAAAAAAAAACCCCGGGGCATTTAAAGAGGGCAAAACTGCCCAAAAAAAAATCAAGCGGGAATGTAGCCTGATAAAGTCATGGCGGGGAAAAGAAAAAAAAAAAACAAGCTGAGAGCTAGGGGTAAAAATAGTGACAGAGGTGGAGGTGACGGCGGCAGACAGCAGCTGGGGTCAGACAGGGGCACAATGACTTTTGGGAAGGGGAAAAAACGGGAGTAGGCCAAGAGGGGCACAATACCAGTGGGAGGTCATGGCAGCAGCAGCATGAGGCGGGCATGACAAACTTTCTGAGGGGGAAAAAACAGGAGTAGGCCACAAGGGGGCACAATGAAACAGTGTGGGGGGTCACGCTGCAGCAGCTGAGGTCAACAGTGGAACAATGACTTAGGGAGGGGGCAAAAACGGGAGGCCACAGGGGGCACAATGACACAGTGTGGAGGTCAGGGCGCAGCGCATGAGTCAACGGGGGCACAAGACTTTCGGGGGTGGAAAACGTAGTGGGGCCTAAGTGGCACAATGACAAAGATGGGGGTGACGGCAGCAGAAGAGGTCAAGAGTGGTACAATGACATTTGGGGGTGGAAAAAACATAGTAGGCCACGAGGGGCACAATGAAAAGGAGGGGGGGGGGGTAACAGCAGCAGCAATGAGGTCAGAGAGTGGCACAATGACCGTGTGAGGGCACGGCGCGCACATGAGGTCAGCAGTGGCACAATGACATCTGGAGGTGGTTAAAAAAGTAGTGGCCACAAGGGGCACAATGACAGAAGGGGAGGTCTTTCAGCAGCAGCATGAGGTCAAGAGTAGCACAATGACACAGGGGGGAGGGCACGGCAGCAGCAGCTGAGGCAGAGAGGGGCACAATAATTCTGGGGGTGGCAAAACGGGAAAGGCCACAGAGTGGCACAATGACCAGTGTGGAGGTAGTCAGCAGCCACAGCACAGCAGCAGACAGTGGCAAAAATGACATTCTGCAGGGGCAAAACTGGTGGGCCCAGAGTGGCACAATACACATTTTGGGATGACACGGCACCAGCAAAAAGCACAGCAGCAGGGGTCAAGATGAAAACAATGACAGATTGGGGAGGTGGGTGGCAATACCGTCCCTGGTAAAATGGGGTGGCAGAGGGGAAATTGTCACAGATTGTGGCATAGGCGGGTGGCGGCATAGGTAGTGGCTGAGGGAGGTAGTTTTAATAGATTAATTTTTTCACAGTTTGGGTGAGGCGTTTATGGCTGTGTAGTCAAGGGGATTGGGGGTGGGAAATCCTGGCCGATCCCCCCCTGATTAATCTTGACAAAGGTCAGTCGTTTTCCCCCCATTTTTCCGTGGACAAACGGGTTCTCCCTTTGGGGTAACGATGGCCCCCCCGCACTGAACACCCGCTCTGACCCCACTCTGGCCCCGGGGAGGCAGTTTTTCCACTGCAAACTTGGAAAGTTGCGGCCAACACCAGTTTTTGGGTCCCAGTGTCCCCTGATCTTCTAATGGGGGGGGGAGAGTTCTTTTCCAATAGGCCACCACCGTTGGTTTTAGGGATGCTCCCGGTCCCCAAGCTGTGCTGCTGGGGGACTACCCTCCTCACTAGGCGAGTGAAAGGAAACTGCTCATCAGTGCTCCAGACTTAGGTTGCTGCTGAGGAGCTGGTACTGCTTCTACCCCCCCCCCCTTCCCCCGCAGCCCCGGCAGTAGTCGTGAGGCTGAAGAACCCCACGGTCAGACCTGTCAAAAAGGGCGATGCCGCCATGGCAGCGGCCAACTGACTCGGAGGATTTCCCTATAGTATTTGAGTTTTTTCCTTCTCGCAGCTGGGGAAAAAAGGGCCCCATTTTGACCGGTAGGAGGGTTCCAATAGGGTGGAGAGCCCGAAAATCAACCCCTGCCGGGGCGACTATTCGCTGTCACTAGCCAGGCAAAAACGCATTTGCGGGGGGGGGTAAAAGGAAGCCAGGGCCCCAAAGCAAACTTTTGGAAGGGGGGCCCCCAAACCCCCCTCTCACCCACCTCCCTACCCGACCATGTACCAGGACATGCTGTTAGATAATACAAGGGGCAAATACCTCACCCTACATCTCCTATCAAGCAAACCCAAAAAAATCCACTTACCAAAACCAACATTACCAATAACACTATTCAAAAGGAAACCCAAATTTT
>JAODAL010053786.1:0-25046 GCA_025379985.1 Phyllomedusa bahiana
AATAAATAGATACAGTTTTAAGCTGTATGCGGGTCTCCTGGCAACGTCTGTCACGCTGCCAAAATCATTTGGGCATCGGACGTAACCAGACAACCCGGATGCGTCATTCAGCATCCGGGCTGCCTGGTTAGGAGACTCGTAGCGGCGCTCATCGCCATTACTGCGCCGGTCTCGGGCCAGAGGAGCTCACTCCTGCCGCCCGGGCAGCCGCGATGTGGGCGACCACGATGTCGCGACATCGGGGTTAATCCCCCGCGGGCCGGAGCTCACCCCGGGCCCGGGGGGGATGTGGCAATGATGCCAGCGGTAATATACCGCTGGTTCCATGCCGCGATCCTTGGGCGCGGCCCTCTGTGAGTGGGGCAAAGATCCGCTTGACGTAACTCATACGGCAATTTGCGGGAACCCCTACCCGACATTGCCGTATGAGTACGGCAAATGTCGGTAAGGGGTTAAAAAACACCCCTAAGAAGACCTCATTACAGAAATAACACCCCTCAAGAAATTTGTCTAGGGGTGTAGTGAATATATTGACCCCAAAGGTGTTTCACAGATTTTTTTTTAGAACTCGGCCATGAAAATTACATTTTCTTCCAATAAATTGCACTTTTAGCTTCATTTATTTTCACAAGGAATGCAGGAGAAAAGGCACCCCAAAATGTGACCTGATTTCTCCTGAGGGCAATACCCTTATGTGGTCATAAGGTGCTGCACCCCTTTTTTGATCTTGCTTTGACACACTCTTGGGCAGCACCCCTCTTTGGAGCCCTATTCGGCTTTTGAAGTGCAGATTTTCCTGGAATGGTTGGGAGGTGTAAAAGCCTTTTATTAAATATACTTATTAGAATTTCTCCTTTCTCCCTTAATAAACCGTAAAAAAAATAAATCTATCCTTGACTCAAATGAAGTGACCACCCTGATAAGGGCGATCTGGATCAGGTACCTACTCCGGATTACGGAGGCCCTATTAGTTTCCTATCTAGTAAAATAAAACTATGTCACACTTTCCTAATTCTTAGTGCACACACATGTTATTTTGAATGGATGATGGATCCGTCATCTGACATAATGAATATTGTATATGTGTTAACATGTTTATTTAACATGTTCATTTATAGGTGGACGGATGTGCAATGTACACTGATATTGTGTACGTTTTTATATCATCCATCAACTATTTAACGTCAAATTTTAACAGATGGAAGAGGCAGGGTGCTGCGCTTATTCAAGCTGAACAAATAGGAATACATTGCAGTATAGATTTATTTAAATGTATGTTAATAGAAAACATAACCTAGTGTATGTACCAATGTTCTAAACGTATATGTTTGTATCCATCATAAAGTGTGCACTAAGCCTAAGCAGGAGAGAAAAATGGTTCTGGTTGCCATGTCGCAAGAGCAAAGCCCCCAAGTAGAAGAACAGTGGAAACCCCCCCAAAATTGGCCACATTAAGGAAACTAAATCTCACAAGGAATTCACTAAGGAGTGCAGTGTGCATTTTGACCACACAGATGTTTCACAGATTTCTTTTACAAGAGGGGTATGAAAATGAAAACTTTCATTTTCCAATAAAGTGCACATCTATCTCCAAGTGCAGGAAAAAAAGCACCACAAATTCTGTGACACAATTTCTCCTGAGTAAGGTAAACCCTGTATATGGTTTATAAAGTGCTGTTTGGGCGCATGGTGGATTTAGAGGAAGGAGGTAGTTTGCTTTTAAGGAGCAGATAAAAGAGATTTGCCAACTCTCCCGGGTTACGGGAAAGCTATTGACATCTAGGAAAGCTGGGAGATGCCAAACCGACACAGTAGGGACCCCATCTTACCTATCATAGGAGAGCAGCAGATGTAAAAAACCCAGTGCGTCCCCCACAACAGTCCGGCCCCTGCATGTGATGACGGGGGGCGCTTTTGGGGTTTACTGCTATGGTGGCCAGGGCTGGATGATGGGTAGGGGAGGATAGGCACCCCCTAGGCCCCCACTTATCATAGCAGAAAAGGGGGCTGGAAGGGGGGATAAAAGGGTGAAATTTTGCAAATGGGGGGGGCACTTTGCGCCTTATTTGTCTAGGGCACCAGAATACCTTGTCCCAGCCCTGATGGGGGCTTCTGAACATAGCTGAGCGCACACACTCGGTTATATTTGTAGCTCCCATAATAAAAGCTGCTCAGTTTGTGCCAAAGTGAAAAGACAGCTCTCTAATTTTTCTGCCATTTTTCCTGATTTGAGTCACCCTAATCATTTGCCATGAAATCCGACAGAGCAAAAAACCTTGAAAAGCAAAAGTGCTTTTTACCCAATTTCGTTAAATTGCAGTATTAGATACAATTAATGTGCTGTGAATTAGATAAAAAAAGGAGGGAAAGACTTGGGGCCCCAGTAGACTTTCTCTTCACCCCTTTAGGGCTTGTCCCCACAGGGGGTTTTCACCTGGTTTTACAGTGTTTTCCGTTTTGAAAACCATCTGTAGACCGGTGTCAAACTTTTTCACCACCTTCAGGGGAAAACCGTGACAGCCCCATGCAGGATTTTCTGGGGACGGGTTTTTAGACGGGGGGGCGGTCCGAAAAAAAAATTGAACATTCGCCCCGAATAGAACGGCCCAAAAAGAGAAATTTCCTGTTGGATTTAGGGTAAAATGGGAAAAAAACTTCCAACCTTTCAGGGTAGACTGGGATTGGCAAAGGAAATCAGGGAAAGGGGGCATGTTTTTCTTTCTGGGGAAGAACACATGAAACAAATTTTTAAAAGCCTTGTGGAGCCCCCGATTTTTCCCTGGGAAAAATTTTTATGAGTGTACGAAGGCGGCTACAGCGGGTTTATTCTGGGGACGGTGAGGGGCTTTTCTTTTTTCCTTGGGGGCTGGGAACAAGAGAGAGGTGACTGCAGTTCTCTCTAGTGATATCTGGAGAGCGACGTCTTTGTGGATAAAACTTTTTTCTCTAATGGAAGACTTTCTGCAAACTCATGCTGCCCCTGAGAATGGTTACCTCTGCCCGGGGGTTTAAAGATCTCTGTCCCTGCTGCTTTTCTCAGAGGTTACAAAGGGGGGCCCTGTTTTTATTTAAAGAGGGTTGGGGGGTTTTTGGAAATGGGGGATTTTGTTTTTGATTTGAGTATGGTATAGTGGGGGGTGACTTATTGTGAGGAAAAAAAAAAGGAAGTTGGAGGGATTTTTTAAAAATAAGGACTTTGGGGGGGGGGGCTTCAACTACACATATAGCATGCAAGATAGTGAAGACAGAGTGCTGGGAATTATTAATAAATGAGGGAGTGGTAGTAATAGTTAATACGGACAGGGTTAAAAGAATGAAAACCAAAAAGACTCTAAATTGTGTGCTGACCAATGCCAGGAGTCTCACCAACAAAATAAATAAATTAGAATTACTTATTGCTGTAGAAAACTATCACATAGTGGGGATAACTGAGACATGGCTGGATGAGACCTATGACTGAGTGGTTAACTTACAGGGTTACACTTTGTTTAGAAAGGATCGTGAAATTGGAAGTGAGGAGGTGTGTGTCTGTGTCTATGTAAATTACTACCTGAAGCCAACAATACGGGACGATATAGATACAGGAAATGAACATGTGGTGTCATTATGGGTAGATATACATGGGGGTAATAAAAATAATAAAATTCTACTGAGGGTCTGTTATAAGCCACCAAATATAACAGAACTTATAGAAGATGTACTCCTCAGACAAAGAGATGAGATGGCTAATCATAATGAGGTTGTTATTATGGGCGACTTCAACTACCCAGACATAAATTGGGAAACTGAAACCTGTGGCTCTCATAAAAGAAACACGTTTTTGTCAATAACTAAAGATAATTACCTTTCCCAACTGGTGCAAGAGCCGACTACAGGGAAGGTCCTTTTGAACCTAATATTGACTAACAGAACCGACAGAGTAACAAAGGTTGAGGTTGGGTGGCATGTAGGAAACAGTGAAAACAATATAATACATTTTCATTTATCTTTCAATAGAATATTTTGTTGCAGAACCACAAAAACACTGAATTTCAGAAATACTAATTTTAATCTGCTTAGAGAGGGCCTTAACCACTTTGACTTGGTCCTCAAAAATAACAGAACAGATACTAAATGGAACATTTTTAAAAAACATCTGAAGCTCTCACTGTGAGAGGTATGGTATCTCACAAAAGTGAGTACACCCCTCACATTTTTGTAAACATTGTATTATATCTTCATGGGACAACTCTGAAGATTTGACACTTTGATTCAATGTAAACTGGTCAGTGTACAGTTTGTATAACAGTGTAAGTTTGGTGTACTCTCAGAATAACTCAACACACGACTGTTTAAACCGCGTCAAAAAAAAGTGAGCACCCCTTTTTAAAGGGGTTTTTTGCCATGATCTCATTTAATCCCTTCTGCTTCCAGCTCTTCACCCTTTTTGTGCTCAAAGGGGGGGGGGGGGGGGAGTGATTTGTTTGAATTTTGCATATCATGTGCCCCCAGCAGGTCTTTCCTTTCCTCCTCTAGTCAAAGAAAGGTCTTTTATGCAACGAGCTGTGAGTACTAAATGTAGCTCAGAGGTAAAGTTTTTGCCTCCACAGCACAGGGTCCTAGTTAAACCCCTGTAGGAATCAAACCCTGTGGTTTTTTTTCTCTTTATCAATGCACATACCTCTTTTGAGGTTTCTTTTTTTTTTTTTCTTGGCACTGTTTCACAAATTTAAAGGATACAGAGGAAGACTAGTTTGAAGCACCGGGGTTTGAACATCAAGGACAGGACTAAAAAGCAGCACCGGGTTTGAACCTCGTAGCTCCCTGAGGGAAAGGTGATGTTGGGCATGTTTGACCAGGACTGAGGAGCTCTCAGCCCTGGTGTATCCCCTGGAGATGACTTAAACAAGGGGATACAAAAGGGGAGCAGCTAAAATAAAACGGTCCAAAATTTTTTTAAAGAATAAAGGGGTGAAAATGTTTATTTTTTAAATTTTTGGCAAGTTCCCACGTCAATTTTACTTTGGGGAAAAAACCCCTTTCGTGAACAGGAAAACTGTGCCTAATTGGGCCCTTTACAACCATGTTTTTTTATGTGACTTGTTAGTTTTAAAAGGTCTCAAATGTGAATGGGAGCAGGTATTTTTAAAATTTTTGGTGTTATCGATTTCACTACTTCATACTGGTCACCAAAAGTTCAACATAGCACCATATGTAAAGAACTTTTTGAAGATCTGAAAAAATTTTTTTTGCTCTAATAAAGATGGTGGGGAGTGAGGCGAACCTTTTTGAGACAGGGTGCCGAAAATGCGACCAAAATACCTAGTTACCCCAAAGTGCGCCGATCGGCACGAAACAGGGAGGGGACGTTTGGGAATGGGGGGGCCCCAACAATTAAAACGAGGGATGTGACAGCCCCCTTTTGCCCATCCCCCGCCAAATATTTCACTATCAGTGAATTTGTGGGGAGATGCAGTGTACACAGGGGCTCAGCAGACCTTGACTAAATAAAACCACAAAACCCGACCAATAGTGACTGAATACCGCCACGTATCACCACCACAAGTGACTGGAATAATACCACAACACCCCCACCACTAGGGGGGACGAATAATACCGGCTGCGTATCACCACCACAAAGTGCGAAAATATCGACACACTTGCCAACACTATTGACTGAAAAAAACCCCCCAACCATTTCTGAATATAAACCATCCACTTTGCCACATATAAGAATTACATTTCCCGGCACATTTTGTGATCACAGGTGACGTTTCCCAGTAAGTCATTCACATTTTGGTTTCTTTATCCTGGTTCACACCTTTGTCGATTTCCCGACCCAAAACTCATCCCCGCAGATTTAGACACAAATAAATTAAAAATCCCCACTTTTCCCGCAACCCTTACTTATAATTATATAAGTCCCAAATTAGGTAGGGTATAGGTCCCCTCAATTAGGGGGGTTTTATGATATAGGTCCCCTCAGGCATATATACTCCCAGGGAATATAAGGTCCCAACAGGCATGTACAGAAGATAGGTCCCCACAGGCAGTTACAGGGCAGATACTCCCATAGGGAGTATACAGCTCCCCAAGCAGTTTTTCAGTCCCCACAGGGTAACAGCTCCCCACAGGGAAAAAATACAGTCCCCCCAGGCAATATACAGACAGGGTAGCTCCCAAAAACAGTATATAGCAACTCACCCACAGCAGATATAGCCACTACCCCAGCCTATATAGATGGCTCAACTAGCCTGATATGCCACTCTCCCCCAGCCTGTATATAGCATCTCTCCCCCCCAGTCTGTATATAGCCAGCCCTCGCCACCAGCCTGTATATAGCAGCTCTCCCCACCAGCCAGTATACAGATAGATAGCTCTCCCCACCAGCCAGTATACAGATAGGATAGAGCCTCTTCGCCCACCACCAGTTATACAGATAGCTCTCCCCACAGCAGTATACATATAGCTCTCCCACCAGCCAGTATAACAGATAGCTCTCCCACCAGCCATATACAGATAGTTCTCACCCACCAGCCCAGTATAAAAGATAACTCTCTCCCCACAGCAGTATATAGCCAACTCTCCCCACAGCAGTATATAGCCAGCTCTCCCCACAGCATATAATATAGCGAGCTACCCACAGCAGCATAGTAGTCAGCTACCCACAGCATATATAGTCAGCGTCTCCCACAGCAGTATTCTAGGTCAACTTTCCCCACAGCAGTATATATCACTCTCCCCACAGCATATATAGTCTGCTCTCCCCACAGCAGTAACTACCAGCTTCCCACAGCATATATAGTCAGCACTCCCACAGCATTAATAGCCAACTCTCCCACACAGTAAATAGCCACTACCCACCAGTATATAGAATGGGCCTCAACTAGCCTGTAAATAGCCACTCTCCCCCAGTCCTTTATTTAGCAATCTCTCCCCAACCATCTGTATATAGCCACCCTCGCCACCTACCTGTATAGTAGCAGCTTTCCCCACCAGCCATAAAAGCATCACCCCCCCCAGCCCTGTATATAGCATTCTCTCCACTCTCCCCACCACCCCGTTATAATAGCAACTCCTCCAGCCATGTATATAGCAGCTCCCCCAGTCCTGTATATTAGCCTGCACTCTCCCCGAGCCTGTAGATACCTGAACGCTCCCCCACCAGAATATACAGCTCTCCCCAGCCTGTATATTAGCAGCTCCCCCAGCCTGTATAAACCTGCACACGCTCCCCCACCTGTATATTGCCTGCATGCTCCCCCAGCTGTATATAGCCTGCACCTCCCCCAGCCTTTATATAGCCAAGCTCTCCCAAACCTGTATATAGCACTCTCCCCCAGCTGTATATAGCCGCTCTCCCCCATCCGGTATAATAAGCCAGCTCCTCCAGCCTGTATATAGCAAGCTCTTTCCCAGCATGTATATAGCCAGCTCTTCCCCAGCCAGTATATAGCCAGCTCTCACCCCAGTCTGCAGGGGCAATTGCTAGGGTCCTAAAACATCCGGGCACGGACCCCCCCCCCTTTGGTGTTTTTCTGGGTAGGCTGGGTTTTCACACGACATTTTTTCGCGCCTCATGTAAACTGCTGATGTTTTTTTTACAGAGAAAAACCTTCTGTTCCTGACCTAATTTTCTGCACATCCCACACAGATCCCGTCCATCTCCTCAGCAGACCACTGTACAGTAAAAATCACCAATGACAAATTTACTTTTTTAGAACTTCTCACCTTCATATGACAAACCCTAAACATCCCAAATAAACCACCGATACATGACAAATCTACCAGACAAGTGATTGTGACTAAAAACACTCCAACAAGAACCAAGAAACCCAAAACTAATACTACTTAAGGCTCAAAAATCCTGCCAGACCCTGACGACACGCAACCCCCACATGTGACTATCAGCTGTACACATTTCTGATTACATATACCACCGCCATACAGGGGCCATATAGTGTGATACTATTGTATGTAGGCGGCCTGCAACAAAAAAGTGATTAACCCTGCAGTTACATTTTAGTGACTCCACCGAGACCGTCTTTTCTGATCACTCGTTTCACTTCCCTATACTCCTCCTCCGTTTCACACCTTTCATTGCTGATTGCTCCCGTCCAGACACTCCCCTGAGATTTGGACACAAATATCTTAGAATCCTCACATTCCCAGCAACTCCTTTATTATAGGTATAGCAGTCCGCCTCAGATAGTATATATGTGCCACTGAAGCAGTAAATGGGCCACAGGCAGAATATGGGCCACAGCAGATAAATAGGGCCACAGCAGATATAAAGGGCCACAGGCAGGTATATAGGGGCAACAGGCAGGTATATGGGGCCAAATGCATATATAGGTGTGGCACATGCAGTATATGGGGCCACGGCAGGTATATAGGGGCACTGATGCAGTATATGGTGCCACAGACAGAATAACTGGTGGCACTGGAAGCCGATATAGGGCCACAAGAATGTATATGAGGGGCAATGAGGCAGTATATAGGGTCACAGAGGCAGTATATGGGGTCACAGAGGCGGTATATGGGGGGCCACAGCAGGTAAAAAGGGACACAGCAGTATATGGGGGCCACAGGCATGGTATATAGGGACACGGCAGTATATGTGGGCCACAGCAGTATATAGGTGCACAGCAGCAAATGGTGGTCCACAGCAGCATATGTTGGCCACCAGGCAGGCGTATGGGGCCCACAGTCAGGCTTATGGGGGCCACAGGCAGCATATGGTGGCCACAGGCAGAATATGGAGCCACAGGCAGGGATTTGGGAGCCACAGGCAGGGATTTGGGGGCCACATCAGGGATATGGGGCCTCCATCAGAAAATGGGGGCCACAGCATGGATATGGAGGGCGAGCCAAAGGTGGAATATGTGGGCCACAGGCAGCAGTATAGGCACAGCCGCATATGGCGGCAACAAGGCAGGCATATAGGGGCACAACAGGATATGGGGGCCATGGCATATATGGGGCCACAGGCAGATATGTAGGCCCAGCAGTAAAGGGGGCCTTAGGCAGGGATATTGAGGACACAGCAAAGGCCATAGTATGGCCACAGGCAGGGAATGGGGGCCACAGGCAGGTATTTGGGGACCACAGTCAATAATGGGGGCCACAGGCAGGATATGGGGTCCCACAGGCAATATATGGGGCCACAAGCAGGAAAGGGTGCCACAGGAGGGATTTGTGGTCCAAGGCAGCAATATATGGGCAAGGCAGGGATATGGGGGCAAGAGGCAGAGCATTATAGTGCACAGGCAGGGATAAGGGGGCCACAGGCAGGCTTATAGAGAGGGCACGAGGCAGGATCTGGTGGCCACAGGCAGATAAGGGGCCACAGGCAGGGATATGGGGGCCACAGGCAGCAATATGGGGCCACACATGCCAGTATATAGGGTCACTGAGTCAGGTAACGCTATAAAAATACAACATTCATACTCACATTAACTCCCCCGGCGAGCGCGCTCCGTCCTCTTCAGCCCGCAGCTCCGTCCGGCAGCTCCACGGCCGCACGCCTTATGACGCGCTGTGGCGCCCTAGGACAGGCAGCGTCCGCGATGACATCACATCATCGCGACGCGCCCGCTGAGGTCACACGGGTCCGCGGCTGGTCCTCAGCGCTGTAGGACCCGGCGCCCGCTGTGTCGACCTCGGGTCCGACACTGTCTGCGGGGCATAGAGCGGCTCGCTCTCTGCCCCGCATACAGCCCTCAGCTTTGTGTGCGTCCCACGACGCAACATGCAGCTGAAGGCCAGCTGCGTTTGCTCCAGCCCAGGGCAGAGGACCTGAGCCCGAAGACTTTCGGGCACAGGGTGTTTATATTGGGGCCCGAGCCCCGAATAAAACAGCCTAGCGACGCCCCTGCCCAGTTCATTAATAGCAGCTCTCTCCCCCAGCCTGTATATAACAGCTCCCCCGCCTGAATATAGCAGCCTCTCTCCCCCATCACCTGTATATAGCAGCTCCTCCACTGTATATAGCAGCTCTCCCGCATCTGTATATAGCAGCTACCCCAGCCTGTATATACACTCCCCCAGCTGTATATAGCAGTCTCCCCCAGCCTGAATAAAGCCAGCTCCTCCATCCTGTATAAAGCATCTCTCCCCAGCCTGTATATAGCCCTCACCCACAGCCTTTATATAGCAGCCCCACCAGCCTGTATAAAGCAGCTCTCCCTCAGCCTGTATATAGCATCTCCCCCACCTTATATAGCAGCACTCCCCAAAGCATATATAGCAGCTTCTCCCCAGCCTGTATATAGCAGCTCCCCCCACCTGATATAGAAGCTCCCCCCCAGCCTGTATATAGCAGCTCCACCCCCCAGCCTTTAATATAGCACCTCCCCCTCCCTGTATATAGCAGCTCCCCCCCAGCTGTATATAGCAGCTCTCCCCCAGCCTGTATATACATCACCCCCCAGCCCTGTAAATATAGCAGCTCCCCCCCACCTGTATAAGCACTCCCCCCCAGCCTGTATATACACTCCCCCCCAGCCTTTATAGCACTCTTCCCCCTGCCTTTATATAGCAGCTCCCCCAGCCTGTATATAGCAGCTCCCCCCGCCTGTAATGCAGCTTCCTCCCACAGCAGTAATATCAGCTTCTCCCCACAGCAGTATATAGCCTCCTCTCCCCAGCCTGTATATAGCAGCTCCCCCACCAGCCTGTATATACACTCCCCCAGCCTTATATAGTCAGCTCTCCCCACAGCAGTATATAGCCCCTCCCCAGCCTGTATAAAGCAGCATCTCCCCAGCCTGAATATAGCCTGCCGCTTTCCCCCCCCCCCAGCCTGTATATATCCTGCACTCTCCCCAGCCTGTATATACAGCTCCCCCAGCCTGTATATAGCCTGCACGCTCCCCCAGCCTTATATAGCCTGCACTCCCCCCCAGCCTGTATAAGCAAGCTCCCCAAGCTGCTATACGTGCACGCTCCCCAGGCTGTATATATATTAACAAATAAAATAAAACACTAATGTTACTACTCTGTCCCAGCCGCGCGCTCCTCTTCTGTCTTCTTCCTCCTCCTCGCGCGGGGACGTCTCCTCCGTCACTCCTCGGCGCACAGCCAATGACGGCTGTTCGCCCGAGTGACATGCAGCACGCGATGATGTTAATTACATCGCGTCGCTGCCTGAGCTGAGCCACGGCCCGCGCGCACCCTCAGCGCTGAAGGTGCGTGGCGGGTCCCGACTCGCACTATGATAGACCTGGGGCGTGCCCAGAGGCCCCCCAAGGTCCGACACTGTGACCCGTACGCCGAGACCCTCCCGTCTTCGGTGTCCGGTCACAGTGCAGGAAAGGCATGCGGTGGCCACCTGCACGCGTGCTCTGCTGAGGTATGGCCCTGCGTGCCAACCTTGGCATGCGTGCCATAGTTCGCCAACTCTCGTCCTAGGGCATCACTTCATCCCAGACAGAAAAACGTGGGCCAAGGAGTATGGAGTGAGCTGAAATTTCCCTGGCGGTGCTATAATACCTTATTTGCCCAGGACCCAGTCCTGCAGCTCAGTGTGTTAGGGTGTGCAGGAGTAGGACCAGGCAGGTAAATCCCTTGTGGTGTAGCAGGTGTTATGTTGATGTGGAGGTTATATTGCCGGAAGAAGGAGTGCATCCTGTGCAGAAGAATCACCCACAGAACTTCTTATCTTGTGTCTGCAAGGAGACATGTATGAAAACTGTCTAGGTTAAGACTTATTCTTGTTGCCAATAGCAACCAATCCACAGCTTCCCGTTCTCATTTTTTCAGATGTCACTATATTAAATAAACGGGAGCTCGGGTTGGTTGCTAAGGGAAACAAAGAAAAAATCTTTTACCTAGGTAGTTTTCATACATTAGCCCTTAGTTAGCATGTTACACCTAACAAGTAATGGTGATACCTTAGTACAGTTTCACTTTAAAAGGTTGTCCTCGCTACAATGATTGGTTTTAATTTAAAGACTTTAAAAACAAGCAGCTTTGCAATATATGTTCATTACAAATGTCCTACTGATTTTTGAGCTAGCCCTGTTAGTATTACTTACACAGCTCCATCAAATTTCTATAGCAAGCTGACATGTTGATCCTTATCTTACTGCTTCAGGTCTGAATGACGTCACACCTTTGGAAGACAGGCGGAGCAGAGCCCCCGACCCGAACAGAAAGGCTTCTGGAGGGGGAGGAGTACTCTGGCATCTGTGTACCCTGCTTCCTGGATTAACCCTGTGTGTCCCTGCTTTTTCCTGCTCTCTAACACAGAAAGAGTTTTACTAGCAGTGACCCTGTCTGATACTCATAATCATGATATGACAATTGGAACTGTGGACTATACTATACTATCAAATCCGGCATGTGAATACTTTATGATCTCACTGTATTAGGGACACATCCAGATAAAGTAACATCTTCCCATGTTGTTGCTGGAGATGTGGGAGACATGTAAAGCCTAAGCAGGGGATATAGGAACACAGTGCATCCTCTCTGCTCTATTAGCACACCACGTCCCCGTCCTCTCTACACGCCTAGCTCAGCCCTCTCCTGCAACCGACCTAGGCAGCACACAACAGGGAACTCTGAGAGCAAACCCCCTCCCCCCCCCTCCCTATAATGTTAGGTAGCTGCCTGTGTTGCTGAATGGGAGGGGGGAGAGGAGCAGAAATAGACAGACAAGCAGCACGCCCCTCAGTTCAACTTACCAGGGGACACGACAGCTGAAAGCTCTATGAACAACTCCTTTAAGCATAGTACACTTTAACACATTGCAATTGCACCTCCTGGCCATTCCTCTCTCATCCCTTCAGCAGCATCTAACTATCTATCTACTATCCCTACTATCTATCTATCTATTCCATCATCTATCAAATCACTATAATATACATGCCTTAGAAAATATATAAAGTAATACTTTCCTCTATAACCATTTAAAATATATAATATAATTTTAATATATATAAAATATAAATAATTCACATCATATAAGAGTAGAACTCTGCCTAAGCAGATAAAAGGAAAGGGGTCAGCATCCTTTAAGTCCTGAACTGATGGAAATGGACAATAGGCCCTAGCCAAACTTTTGTGAAGTTTCTTTAACCCTGGAAGGGGCTAACTATGACATCCGTTTACTGCTGCCTGATAATGAGCACAACCCATTTGGGCAAGGTGTGCACCAGTCCTCCACCCAGCGCTTGAACTTTAACATTAAAGAGGCTCGGGTCACAGTGTCTCCAGATATATTTAACCCTGTCAGTTCTACTGGGTTTCCACACTTGAATTTTGCATAAACGTAGGGGCCTAATTCGCGTGCTCTGCTGCCATCCCCCACCATAGCTTTCCCTGGTACAGCTAGGGCCATTGTACAGTCACAAGTACCTTCAACACATGCTCTCTTCTTGTACTGGCAGCAGCTGTCCTCGCTTTTTTCTCCCAACCTTCCTCATCTCAGCTCTAAGGTGTTCACAGACAGAATGCCTCCTCACCTCTCTGAACTCTTCTGCTCAGTTCCCTGTTTCTGTCCTTTTTGTCCTTATTCTCCTGGAACCCTGCCTCTCGCCCTTCTCTCCTCCTCCTCTGAGTAGAATTTTCAGTGGAAAGGGATAGCCTGACTTGGTCCACAGCCGTCGTTTGGCCAAGTTTACCCTTTTTGTTGAAACCAAACCCGAACTGAAACCTCACATCTCTTTTCTCTCATACCCGTCTAACTGCAGCACATTGCCAGGCTCCCACATATAACTGTGCACCTGCTAGGGCCTTACTTCACACTGATTGTCCTGCAGCCCAGCCATGCTTACTCCCTCTGCTGCCATCACAAAATGCTTGCGTCCACTAAATCTATTCACAACTACTGTATATATACTTCACACAATCAGACATAAATACATATAGCATCACACAATGTACCCAATATATACTATACATAACATACCGCCACTGTTTTTTTGGGAATCCACACGCTGAAAAAGTGTAACCAAAATACACAACATAAAATTAGGCCCATCCCCCCTAACTCAAACTATATAATAAGCATCCCATAATAACCATGGTATATGCACCTTTCTGCACAAAAAATGAATCTGAAAAATGCATCCAAAAAAACATCAATAACAATTCTAGTCACATATCAAAAATCCTAATTAGTATACTAATAGGAAAATTATTTATCTAACATAAATACTCCTCAAATTAATTGCTTAGTTAAAAAAAATAACATTTTTGAAAACCCCAAAGTATCAAATGAATAAATTTAAGTCTAGGTTCACATCTGCATTCAGATCCTCTGTCCCAGAGGTAGTGCCGATACCATTACAAGATGGACACCTATGCCACCTGACTACAATGAGTGACTTATTCTAACTGAAAAAGTAGCGCTGCACTACTTTTTCTGTAATTTTTGACAGAATCTGCTATGCAGGCTCCGAACTGAACCTATGAACCTAGCTTGACAGGAAAGTCAACAATAGTACTGAGAGAAGAATAGCAGAAAACAAGGTGACTAGCGGAAAGAGGTAAACTGCAAGCGCAAGCCTCTATATAGACGGTGGCTCTGTGTACATGCAGGATATTATATGGGATCACAGGATGATCCTTGCAGCTCATTTAATCGCAACATCCTAAATCCCATGGTAAAACACTCACAATTGTAATGATATCATATTTTATAATATCTTGACAACGAATTGACAGGCTTTTGAAAAAATAGGGAAAATATGTCTTGACAAATCTAAAATCCACATGCTCAGCAGTAGTCACGTAACAATTTCATTATACACAGAGGCGAATTACAAACCAGAACTAAATAAAAAAAGGGTGACTATTGTATAAAAAAATAATTATCATAAAAAACGAAATACATGATTAAGTGAATTGCAGAATAATTCTATAGATGTGCTTCTGAAAGCATAAACATTAAATACTAAGTGTACAATGCATAAAGAATAATCTAAAACTTAAAGTATAAATAGAAAATTCATGTTTAAAAAAAAAAAAAAAAATACATATTGTGACACTTGTCTGTGACAAATCCCACTTATGTGACACAAAATAAATAACAAAAATCTTGGGTAGGGAATCCTTCTCAGAGAACATCTATGAAAAATAAAATTAGCAAATCTAAAACTAAGATACATAACAAATGTGTAATGAGACTAAAAAGTTTTCTCCTTATTTTGAAAATTAAAACCAAACCAAGAAATGGACCCTTCAACTTTTTTTAAAATATTTAAATCCATATATTCAGTCGTCAGAGAGAAAAGGCCCAGCATCTTTTTAATGTTTAGCCTTAATTCACATATATGTGTATGTGTTTGTATGTGTGTGTGTGTATATATATATACAGACACAAGAGCCTCAACTTTAATCTTATGTCAACATTTTTTTTTTTTTACTGGCACCATTTTGGGTACATATATTGTATTGATCATTAACATATGTTTTGGAGTGAGAGGAAATAATTAGAAAATCCAACCAATGCTATTTGGGGGTTTATTATATTTAGCCTGCAAAATAAGTAACTTTATTCTCTTGGGTGATATAATTAAGGCAATGTATGCCTGTATATATGTATATATATCTTGAAGTATCCAAAATGGACGTGGATCCAGCGCTCAGAGCCAAAAACGAGAAGAGAAGCGATCTCTCGCAATAATATATTAAAAAGATTGGCTTATTGTTTAAAAGTGCAGCAGACTTTTGCTGTCACACAATTAAAACCAAAAGAACATAAAAAGGCTCAAACGCGTTTCCTGCGGCAAAACCGCACTTCCTCGTTGAGCCTTTTTAATGTCGTTTTGCTTTTAATTGTGTGACAGCAAAAGTCTGCTGCACTTTTAAACAATAAAGCCAGTCTTTTTAATATATTATAGCGAGAGATCGCATCTCTCTGTTTTTGCCTCGAGCCCGATCACGGCCCATTTTGGATATCAGATAGTTTTCCTACCTAGTCATGTACCCGGAACCTGTGTTTTCCTCGATCCAGGCTGCTGTCTTAAGGGCTAACAGCACTAAAAGCCCGAAAGCCACCTTGATGTTTGTGCCTCTATTTACTGCACAACCTTACCAGGTGAGCTTTGCTCATTTATTGGCTATTTATTTTAACTGTAGTTTACACGATTGAGCACCCTCGTCCTTTCTTTCTTTCCTTGCATTATATATATATATATATATATTATATAAATATAATAATATACTATATAAATAAAATATATATATAAAATAATTATAATATAATTTTGTCTCACCACATTCCAGATACCCAGAGCATTTTTGTTTGTTTTAGTTCACAGAGCTGAATGAAGGGTGAATTGAAAATTTAATTAGCACCATTTCGGGGAACATGCATCATTTTGATTACTATTTATTACATTTTCTAAACTAGCAATTCTGGAATAATTTTTAGGTTATTTTAACCAACGGACTAAATAACTAGGATCTTGACCATTAGAGCAGGAGCTTGACCATCATTAGCCAGCTCAGCACCAGCTCCATATGACACAGGAAACTTGTGTAGGGCTTATTTTAGAACCTTGTATAAACATGGTGCCTTAGCCTAAAGACTCTTTTAATGGCTGCTGCAACAAACCTGTCGATAAGGTATTAATTGAATGTCAACTTGTTTTTTATTTTTGTAACTTTAATTTTCTCCTACAAATTGTCTTATGAATCTTTTGCTTTCTTTATGGCAAGACCTTGATTTTTTGGGTGATATTGTATATCATAGTTTTGATGTTCCCTTTAACTTTTGTAAGAATTTGAAGCAATACATTCAGCCTTTAGAGCAAAAAGGCACAAATATTAATAAAAGACATTAACTGCATTTTGTATTGTATGTATGTTTCAATTATATACATAATTTGACTAATTTATGACAAGTACGAAGATTGATCTTTTTAGATGATGTACATCAGGTTAAAGAAGTCGTCTCAAGTACAAATAAAGTCCAGTTCATAATTTGTTCATATGAAAGTCATATATCCTCTACGCACTCCCCCTCTGTGAGCCAAAGGGTTATCCATTAATTCAACTTAATGACCAACATGTAATTCTATATTTCCCCTGCAGCAGTCACTGCTGGGAAAATGAATGGTCTGACACAGCTTCCTCTGGTGTTAATATCGGATTGCCGTCTAGATCTTGACTAAAGGCTATTTGTCGATTCTTGTTTTTTTTTTTTTTTTAATTAAGGAGGTTTCCAGCCTCTTCTTTTACTAAAGATCGTTTTTATGGAGTTCACGGCACAGTCTGATTGACACATTAAACTTAAACTTTGCTCAATCCTTTGGCTCTGCTATTCATTTCTACCAACAACCTTCATCATTATAAGTATACTTTGTATTTAGAGTGATACCCTGGCTGCTCAACATGATACTCTTAAGAAGTCCAGATACAGTACAAGTCATAAACTATAGCATAGGTATAGAAACTATTTATGGGTGGATTAAGTAGATCATAGGCATTAGGCTGTTTCACAAGTCTGGGCCTCCCCTTTACCTCTGCTATCCTGGCATGCTGTGTCTATAGTAGGCACCACTCTTTTCTCCTAGTAAGCTAAATCCTGGTTAAATAGTATTCTGCTTGTATGAATAAATTGACAACTAAGGGCCACATGTATGAAAACTGTTTAGGTCTAAAACTCACTTTTTTGCCCATAGTAACCTAGGCGCAAAGAGGCCAGTTCTAAGTAGCTTTAAAGCAGTGTAGAATGCACTAAAACGTATGAACCCGTTCTACTGCAGGTCCTAGATTTGGCACATTCAAGTTTCACTACGACTACTCAGGTTCAGGTAAACCACTTTTAACTTGGTCTACCTGTCCCAGCAGTAATGCGCCTAGTTTTGCCGTCCTCCAGTCATAAATGTGTAGAATCATAAGGTTGTGGTGCGACACACTCCAGACCGCCCCCATATCTTAGGCGCATTACAAAGTGCTGCGGGCGACGCAAAATGTGCCTATTTTTGGAGTGCGCCCTCTCATACAATTAGAAGACAGGGCTGCAATAGTTTTTGGGCTGAAAGGACACCAGAAAACTGGCGCAGCCCTGTACATACATGTCGCCCTTGTAGTTTGCTTTTCTAACCATGGATTTATGTCCACACAGATCACTAGCAATACTGATGTGGCCTTTTGCAGCTGCATGCAACTATATAACATGCCTTCTGAAGTCTTGTAAAATTTTTCTGCAGTGCAGCAAGGAAATCAAACACTCAGTGGCCAATACTTCTGCTGTGCTGTGAGATAGCATGGATACTGGGAGCAGCCAAGTTCTTTTTCCAAGCTCTTCCTACCCTCCCAGAACAGAGTTATGCAGGGGCAAAACTACCACCGTAGCAGCCATAGTGGCTGTTACGGGGTCCGCTGCCCCAGGGGGACCGGCACATCCTGCCTCAGAACACCTGGGCCCTCTGTTCCAAGCATTCAGAGGCAGTGACTGTGCAGCCTTAGCAGAGCGCCACCAGCTTAGGCCTTAAACCTACCAGGTGTCAGCCCCTAGTGCCGATGTGGGTGACGCAATGACATCACATCATTGCGCTGTATGCGCCAGGCTTTTCACAGGGAGAAGCCGGCCTGTCCCTCATTGGAGGAACAGGAGAGAGGTGAGCTCATTATTTTTTCTTTTTTTACTAAGGGGGCCCAGCCTACCTACCTACCTATGTGGGGCCCACCTGCTTAGCTACCTGAGGCCACCTATAGCGTATCTTGCTATCAGGGGCCCACCTATAGCGTATCTAGCTACATGGGGCCCACCTATAGCCTATCTATCTACCAGGGGCCCACCTTTAGCCTACCTATGTGCGGCTCACCAATATTCTACCTATTTATCAGGGGCATACTTATAACCTACCTACCTACCAAGGGTTCACCTATAATCTACCTACCTACCAGGGGCCCACTTATAGCCTGTGAGTGCCCTAGTGTTGGGAGTGAAAGAGGTGTGTGATAGCAGGTGCGGGTTAGCAATTAGTGATCTTGGTAGGCTAGACTGAGACAATGTGTTCTCATGGCATACTTAAAACTATGAGGGTCTGATGTGGACTGTGCCGCCTGAGGTAGCATGTTCCAGAGAACTGATGCAGCACAAGTGAAAATCTGGAGAAGGCATGGAGGTTCCGGATAATGAGGATTTGAAATCTGAAACCATCAGCAGAACGAGAGACCTGGGTAGGTAGTAGACAGAATGAAGGGATGAGATGTAGGGTGTAGCACTGTGGAGAACTTTATGGTGAGAGTAATTAGTTTGTGCTGTATCTATACTGAATGGGGCAACCATGTGTAGCGATGACACAGTAGAAGGGCATCAGTTATAGTTGGTGGAAAGAAAGACAGCCTGTCTTGCTGTCATTGAGAACAGATTTGGATAGGGAGTTACAGAGAGTGAGACCGACAAGCAAGGAGTACATAGTCAAGACAAGAAAGATAAGAGCACAATGATGGTTTCAGCTTTTGTTTCCACAGTGAGAAAAGGACGGATTCTGGAGATGTTCTTGAGGTGCAGAATGCATGATCTCTACATCAGTTTCCCGGACTCCATCACAAGACATTCCAGAGATGTTCATATATTCATTCACATTTTGGTTCAAGTAGTCCTGCAGTTTTGTTGTCAAGTAAGTTTTCATATGTTGGATGTCTTTATCTCTGAGAAGGGAGTGGCTGTGCTCTGTTCCTGTCAGGATGAAGGTTTTGGCCCGGAAGTAGCAGTTCCCATTACCTTTGGTTTTATATGTACACCGTTGTTGTCCAAGATGTCTTGTGCATCCATAATGTACAAGCATACCAAACATAAGGCCAAGAGTGGTGCTAAAATACTTCTTTCAAGAACTTGGTAGTGGGTTAAAAGTCTTAGTTTGCTTGTGTTTTTGTGATTCAGTCACTGGGACAAGTGGTGGAGAAGTCTCTTCAGTCTGGTAAATCTTAAGATTGTTGGCATGGTAGGTGTTGCTCAGTAGCTTGCCAGTCTTAGTGTTCTTACACTTTACCTGTCCCGTGGTCAAGGATTCCACTACTAAGTAGGGTCCAATCCAGCGTGATTCCATCTTTAAACCTATGTGATGAATACGGGGGCTAATCCTTGCTATAATCAATGGTACCAGTAGCAATTTCTATGTTGCTGTTGTGTTGCCAATCAAATGTGTGTTGGTTTTCCTGGGCAGAGTGGATGTTGGTACTGACGGTTAAGTGGAGTTTTCTAAGAATGGTTGTCAATGTACTTAGCACATCAGGGTTGGCATAATCTGAAATGGGCATTAGGTCCATAGTCTCATTTTCTGAGGGAAGCTTAGCCTTCCATCCATACATGACCTCAAATCTACAAATGTGTGGTACACAAACAGAGCACTAGGGATGAACTGATCCCAGTTGTGTCCTTGGTCATTGACAAGCTTGCTAAGAAATTCTTTGAATGTTCCATTGTCACTGGCCATTTGTTTGTTGGTGGTAGGCAGATGAAATGTGGTGATCTGTTTGAAAATTCTCTATCAGGTTGTAGATGATCGAGTTCACAAACTCTCGTCCCTGGTCGCTAATCCAAGGCTCCAAATAACGGAGTACAAAAAAAATTACTACTGACTTGGTACTTATCTGAAATAGCTGTTGCTTCAATCTACTTGGAGAAATGATCAGTGGCAGCAACTTTGTATTTGTTGCTGTTTGATGTTTCCTGAAGACGACTAATCTTCATACCTTTTCAGCCACTAGCATGCTGATGAGTGCTGGAGCTTCCTTGCTGATTTGGGGATTTATGACAGGGCTTGACATGTGGGTGAACTTTGTTCTTCATTCCTTTCCAGAAACAATGGTCACAGATTTTTGCTACTATTTTATCTCTGCCAAAATAGCCACCGGAAACTGGCTTTTAGTGAGAAACTCCTTTCCCCCATGGTAAAGAATCCCTCTGTCTGCCTGACATGGCTTAGTTGTTTGCCTGAACTAGGACTTTACACATTTCTTTGGAGGTAGATCATAGATCCACTGGGGGTACTTTTACTGTGTCACAGTGTAGAATGTCAAAAACTGGTGAAACAGTTGGTCTTCCATGGCTGTCAAAATAAGAAAAAGGTTTAGTGTCATGTTATAAAAATTGGACAAAGTTTGATGTCATAGAGAGCAGAGAGAAACATACACAACAAGTTGCAATACATAATATAACATAACTATGCAGTGATGGGACAACGTCCTGGATTCAAGGTCAAAGTGGTACAGTTGTTCTAGGCGAATGGTAGTCATAGGGGGAGAATTTCAGTGGGTAAAAGTCCCATATAACCGATTCCCGTTAGGTATCCAAAGAGAAATTCTACCCTTGGCACGAAAAAAAAATGGGACAGTGCCATCTACTGTCAGTTCAATGCAAGCACTGTACTGTATTTCCCAGCAAGAGGAAGCAGCTTTGTGTCAGAGTATAAAAAAAAAGATCTGTACACTTTTCAACAAATCAGAGACAGGGTGAGAAAACATGGAAGTGGTAACATAAAAGCCTGGATGAAATATAGTCTTGTATAGCATTTACACCACCAGTGATAGAGTTTATCCCCTGGGGCATACTGTGGCCTGGGCCAGACTATACCTGGGGTATGCTGTGGCCTGGGCAAAACTATACCCAATTTCCACGTTAGATGGGTATAATTTGGCCTGAAGATATAGTTTGGCCTAGGCTATTTTATATCCTGGGGTATAGTTTGGCCCAGCACGGTTAATTCCAGGGGTATACTCTGGCCTGGGCCAAACTATACCCAGGCTTAATCTGGGAAGGGGATAAATTGGCCTGCTACACCGGGCTGCAAGATGACATTTCGATCATCGGCATGTGACCCTCCAACCAATCAGGGGTCATGTGCCTTTTGAACAAGAAGAAATTACTGAGCCCTGTGACAGCCTGTAGGATCATGTGAACAGTACACATGAAGCCATCAGTCGGGTGCAGTGAGACTGGAGCTCAGTGCCAAAACAGAGCAGGTTTGAAAGGTGAATCTTTTATTTTATCTATTTCTGGCCCTTCACAAACTGCTCATATATATTTTTATTAAACCACATTAACACCTCAGAGCCCAACAATTTTCAAATACCAAATCCTTCAATAAATTAAAATCCCAGATCACGTCGCTAAATAAACTGAGACCCCAGATTATAATAATTATCTTTATTTATATAGCGCCAACATATTCCGCAGCACTTTACAATATTGAGGGTATAAGCACAGATAAACCAGACATTACATTATAAAAAAGTACCTACAAATGTTACAACGAGTGTGAGGACCCCTGCTACACAAAAGCTTACAATCTATGAGGGTGTATGGGTGAAACAAAGGGTGAGAAGTGCTTGGTTACAATGGGTCCAACCATGTTAGAAAATTGTTGGGTAGTATACCATAAATGTAAGAACCTTCCATCCCAACCATACATCTTTATACATAAACAGTCTGTGGTGCCAAAGTGCAGGAAGTGATGAATGTATGAAAGAACTTGGGGGGTTAAAAATTAGGAATCTTGGTAGGCTTGAGTTTTCAGAGCGTACTTAAAACAGTGAGGGTTGTGAGTGTGCCTGATTACATGGGGTAACATGTTCCAGAGAACTGGTGCAATACGTGCAAAATCTAGGAGACAGGCATGGAGGTTCGGATGAGTGAGGTGTGTAATCTCAGATCAGTAGTAAGCATAGAGGAGAGACCGGGTAGTGTGGTAGACAGAGATGAAGAGGATTATAGAAGGTGCACACAGTGGAGAGCCTTAGTGGGTAAAAGTGATTAGTTAATATTGTATTCTGTACTGAATGGGCAGCATGCATGACTGACACATGGTAAGAGTCATCATTATAGCTGCTGAAAGAAAGACATGCCTCGCTGCTGCATCAGGACAGATAGGAGAGGGAGAGTTTTACAGAGAGGGAGACCAACAAGTAAGGAGTTACAGTAGTCAAGACGAGAAAGAATAAGTGCAACAATAAGAGTCTGGGTTGTTTCGCCAGTGAGAAAAGTACGGATTCTGGATATGTTCTTAGGGTGCAGGCGACAGGAGCGGGCGAGGGATTGGATATATGGGGTGAAGGATTACACTCCTAAGTAAATTCAGATGCCAGACCAGACTGCTTAAATTAATTTAGACCCCCTTATCAGACCCCGTAAAATAAGTTTAACCCCCAGTCTCCTAAAAAAATTTAAACCCCAGACTGGACACCAGTTAATTAACACCATAGATCACTAGCAAGGACAAGGTTTGCACCATGAGAAGTAAGTACCGTATTATCCAGATGATAAGATGCACCTAGGTTTGAGAGAAGGAAAATAGGGAAAAAAATTGAAGGCAAAAGTGTGGGCATAGGTGTCTTTTTTCAATTGGTACCATTTTAAGGCTACATGCAAAGTTTTTTTGATCTCTTTTATTCCAATTTTTTGGGGATATGAAATGACCCAAAAAAAGTCAATTTTGAAGTTTTGAATTTTTTTTATCTTTTAGGGTGTACAGCGTAAGGGATAAATGAGGTTATATTTTAATAGATTGGACTTTCACTGAAGTGACAATCCAAATTAGGTGTAACTTTATTATTCTTGTAAAACGGCAAAAAGGGGTTACTTATTTCTTTTTGTCTGTTACTTTAATGCGTAATTCCGCTAGGTTACATGGCCACTAGAAGGCACAATCCCTTGTCCTGTATACAGCAGTATTGTTGTAATGTTGTATATAGGATTTTCACTCATTACCTATTACACCCTGCCATAGGGTGTAGATACCCTACAGGTATACATACAATTCAACTGTGGAAGCCTGCATGAGGCTTTAGCTGCCATGGCAAATGATCACCCCCCCCCCCTGCAATTATGTTGTGGAAGGTTATCAGAGGGAGAAGCAGTGCACAGCACCTCTCCCCATTCAGCTTGATGGCACGGCTGCGATTGCTGCGGCGTCTAAAGTGTTAACAGCCGGGATGGAGCTGGCATTGTAGTGCAAATAGGACAAGTCTGGCTCAGACAGACCACCTTTAACCTGGTCTGGCTGTTCTGTTATTTGCCTAGGTTTGGCATCAAAGAATCATAAATGTGTCTAATTCTACAAACTTGGTGCATCACCGAGAAACGGCCAAATTTTTGGACATACGTAATGCCGGACGGGGTTTTTAAACGCCCCAAATTTTTGCATTGCACAGTTCATACCATGAACAAACACTACATATTTTGCTCCAGAAAAGTGGCGCACCCCCTGTTCATACATGTCCCCCTTTGTACATAAAAAAAATCTCTGAATCCATGTTTGGAAATGCATTAAAAAGTTAAGTTCTGCAGGAGTTACTTTGAAATAACTCTACAATGGCTACTGTATCTATTTAAAAAATGGGGTTCTGTCACAGAGGTCAAAACTACTGTGCGGAGGGGGTTTAAAATCACGTGTTTTCCACTGGGAGCACTTAGAATTTGTCCATGGATATTCAAAGTCTGGTTTCCAGTGAAATGGAAAGTTTAGCAACAATGACCTCTGCAATTCAGCTCGGTCATGAGAGTGTGCATACTTTTCTATGGTATGTAATATTGCTGATATGATTTGGGGGATAAGCACCAAGACAATAGAAAAGAAGATATATGGGTTGTCTGAAAAAGAATTATGTATTATTTTAAATAGTTAAATCCCCTGTGAGTGTGGTCCTTTCCTTATGGGGCTCAAGATCAAAGATCTTCCCTGGATTAACAGGAATTATCTGCTCTTGAACTGAAAAGATTATGGAGATAATGTACTGGAACTTGAGAGATTGAACAATTGTTCATTTCAAAATTCAACCCCCGTTTGTTACACCCAAAACGTTTCATCAAAAGAACTGAATGATCACCAATTTGTCTTGATTTTTTACAGTTTGTGATTGATTTATAGAAATCTACCCTCAAGATAAATCTTTATAACTATTTTGCTGTTACTGATATACATAAAATAAATAATTGTAATGAGATAAGAGATTTGGAAGCCGAAATCCCTGTAGATGTTGGTGTTATGGGGTTGAGTTTTTTTTTTTTCATAAAAAAGAAGCTTTGCTTTACTTGTAAATTTATGGGGGGTTTGTCACTGAATTGGGATAATTTTAAGGATGGAGGTAAGTCAATTATTTAT
>JAODAL010053787.1:0-25046 GCA_025379985.1 Phyllomedusa bahiana
CCAAGAGCACATTTTTGTGCTGAAGAACTTGGCTTATACTCAAGTATATACGGTAAATTAGCTACACAGAGCAAGTGTAAATAAAATACAAAAACTGGGGGAACACTGATTTTGGTGCCTTAAGGCAATGTTCACACGGCTTATTGCCAACGTAATTGCGGGGACGGATTTCTCCCCGCAATTACGCCGTAAATAATGTGCATGTCACTTTCTCCCCGCTCGGCGACAGGAGACGGAATCCATAGTTCTCTATGATTACCGTAATGACAGAGATGGATTTCAGCCATATTGGAGTGCAAATACGGCGCACAGTACGGCTGAAATCAGCGTCCAAATAAGCCGTGTGAACGAGGCCTAAAAGTTGGAACCGTTTTGAGTATATTTGATATGCAGATTCTGAAAATGACACCCGTTTTCAGCTCTAGTTTTAGGCTATAAAATGGGACAGTGCTGTACTGCGCTAAATACGGGGCGAGATACGTCCCAGTCAATACGGTAATCCATAGAGAACTATGGATTACGTCTCCTCTCCCTGCTCGCACAATACGGCGAGCAGGGAGAAAGTGACATGTCAATTATTCACAGTGTATACGGCGCGTGAATAATGAATGTCTATGGGGCCGGCGTGATGCCGACCTCCCTGCCCTACCCCGCCCCCGCTCCCGAGCACACGGCGTAATTGCGGGCGAAATACATCCCACAGTTATTGTCGTGTGAACATTGCCTTAGAGATCTGACATTGCCATCTAACCAAGCATACAGTATGCTGCTGAAAGTAGTGGTCACTCAATACTGTACTAAAGAAGTGTTGGAAATTCATGTGAAACAGAAAAGACACAGAGCCACATGTATGAAAACTCTAGGTCTAAAACTCCTTTTGTTGCCCATAGCAACCAATCACAGCACCCCATTCATTTCCTATAGTGCTCTGGAAAAATGAAAGTGGCGCTCTGATTGGTTGCATTGGGCAACACAGTGAGTTTTGGACCTAGACAGTTTTCATACATGTGGCCATAAATTTTAGAACATTTAAAGATCACATGCAAGCAAAAATATGAATGTGCATGAGCAAATTAAATTCTAATCATCTGCACTACATACTTTTAGACAAATTGATCACAAGAACAATGTAGAATAATGTAATCAACATCTTAGAAACTAGAGCTGCTACAACAAAATGGATGAGATTTTCGGACTTCGCAGCAGTCAAATACCCAGGATAAGGGTATGTTCACATGGCTTAATTGCGGGGCGTACAGTACACCCCGCAATTACACCGGGTCTTCGGGAGTCACGCTGAACGGCGCATATTCCGCGACGCCTGTGGGGGCAGAAGCCCGCCGGCCCCATAGACATGCATTACTAATAAATGACATGTCAATTAACTCCACGCGTGTACAATATGATCGTATTGTACGAACAGGGAGAGGAGGTGTAATCCATAGCTCTCTATGAGAACTGTCGATTACCGTAATGATTGGGGCGCATTTCGCTCGTATTAGAGTGCAGTGCGCTCGCAATATGTGTCGAAATGCGCCCCAAAATAAGCCATGTGAACTTACTTTAAGGTAAAAATTTCTAGGCACCAAAAAAAAATGTGAACATCCCTGCCTCTGATTGGTTGCAGAGGTCATGTTACACTGCCCAATGTCACTGTGCGGAAGTCAAGACCCTAAACAGTGATGTTGAGCAGGGTAATGTGACTGCTGCAACCAATCATAAGCTGTAGTGGTTCTGTTCCATTCATCCCGAGAGGGAAGGCAACACAACACCTGGTAAGGGGACCAGGAGGTGCAAGGTTAAAGGGGTTGTCTCACTACATTGATTCATCTTACCTCGTCCTGTTTTCTTGGTTTCATTTTGAATTCAGGGGCTTCTTTACTGGCTTCTACTAGGCTAGGTCTGTAGCTATAGCAACCAGTGCTGGCAGCCTATTAGAATAGATCAAACAGGTCTGTAACTATAGTGTCCTGAGGAGCTGATGCAGCCCATACAAGAGGTAGGACACTGTTAATGGATATATATTGCAAAGTGACTTGTTTTTGCAAGATCTTTAATATAAAAAGCAATTTTTACAGTGAGACAACCCCTTTAGCAGGCAAATATGTTTTTTTTTTTAATACAATTTCTCACAGCCCCTGCATCAAAGTTAAACTTTAAAAAAAAGTCAGAAAAGCCCTTTTAGCTTTATAGCTGCTTAAGATTCGCATATGGAATAGTATCACTTTTTGCCCTGAGCAACTGTATGTCTGCTGCAGTAGGCCATTATCATCTCTTTATGCTTAAATACTGGAGATAATGTAGTCTGGCAGTTTTAATCACAATAGATTAGACCACACCCTAATACATATATATATGTATATAGCTGATTATATAAATATTATTGTTTTTCTCTCTGCGCTCTCGTGATACTATTAGTAGACACATGTTGGACCTCACCTAATCCACATTTATTCCTGTCAGAAATTGTTATTTTTATGCTTCAGTTGAGGAAAGCAACAACTTTTGCATTTCACCATTGTGTAATGATGTTATACAATGAGATTTCAGTTGTTTCATTTTAACATGTCCTGTGGAAATTAAACAACCCAAATATCAAATTATCATCTTATTTTTATAATGTTCATATGTAATGTTCACTAGGGTAACCATTAGCACAAGGTGACAAAATGAAAGTGGTTAATTCAAGTCTAACCCCCTGAAGTTGTTCCACTTATAAAGAGGAGAATTTGTGTAATTGTTTTTGCAATTGGACTGCATTTACAGGTGGCCCTTAGTGGAATTAGTGTAACTAATTCACAATTTTTGAAAATGATGTCGAATTGCAAAAACAACTCACACAAATTCTCCTCTTCAAAAGTGGAACAACTTTAGGGGGTGAGACATTTGAATTAACCACCTTCATTTTTTTACCTTGTTATAAGGGCCTCCCTAATATAGACCCGTGGTACCACTTCTAAATGTTATTCAAAATTTAAACAGAATTATATGACACAATTTGCACTGCAGCAGTGGTGTCCTTATGAATCGAAAAAAGATCAATGGGTAACCGATGGTGTTGTCACTATGTAAAAGTGCTCATGGAGAAGTAATAAAAGTGGCGTGATGTGCACGAAACCAGAGGTAGATAACTGAAGTCTAATCACTAAAATATTGCACAACTTCTTCCTTTTTCAATTTTAAATCCATATGCCTCTCTTTTTTTATAATCCTAAAAAAAACAATTCCAAACTTGGTATGAATAGATAAATATTAAAAAAATTAACCATATTTTAAAAATCTCAATTTCTTTTTACTTAGACCTTCTTTTTATCCCTTTAGTTATCATAATTATTAGTTACTACAGCTTCTGTTGGATAAGACTGTATCTTTTAGATCATTGGCCTCCCATGTCTTGATTTCTGGGTACCAATGGGTTATTAACACATTATTTAAACCATATTGTGTAGGTAAAAGAAACACAAAAACAGTAGTGAAATTATTTTTTTTCTATTCCTCAAGAAAAAAAAATCAAACTATAAATTAAATGTAAACCAAAGTGGTTCTCAAAAATCTACAAGTCCTACAAAAAACAAACTGATTCTATTTTTGAATCTGGAGACACAAAAATATATATTTTCCTGTAAAGCATATTTCATTCAGCAAAAGTACTAAACCGTAAAAAAAAGCTATATAAATTTGGTATCACCATAATTGTACTATTATGAAAATAACAAATATAATAAATTAACTACACAGAGCAAGTGTAAATAAAATGCAAAAAAAAAAATCGAGTGTAATTTATATGTATCTCACAATGATGTCAATAAAAGCTTAAGACCATCCATCACAAAACAAGCTATCATACAGTTTTGTTGACTGAAGAGGTTATGAATTTTGGAAGTTAATACAAAAATGAAAAAAAAAATCCATGGTAAAAAAATATATCAGTCCTTAAAGGGGTTTTGCCATGTAGCTAGTTTGTCCTGCTTCAGCTTTCAGTGTACTCAAATGAGGGCGTGTGTGATTTGTTTGAAATGGATATCATGTGACCCAGCAGGCTTGACATCACCTTGCCTCTCCTCACAGTGTGCTAACTCCAGTCAAACAAAGGTCTGTTTATGTAAAGATCTGTGAGTAGCTATAATGTAGCTAAGTGGTTAGCACTTATACCTTCCAACATTGGGTTCTAGGTTCAAATCCTTGCAGAAGTCAAACATGTGGATTATTTTTTCTGTATCAATGCATATCCTGATGGAGGCTTCTTTTTTCTTTTTATTTATTTTCACTGTTACTAAGCAGTACAGAGGACAGGAGTAGAACCTGCACCTGGGATTAAACACTCGCTCAGCAGTGAGTGTGTGTGATTACTAGGCATGGAAGAGACTGACAGTAGCTGCCTGAGAGGAGAGGTGATGTCTGAGCATGTGTAGCCCCCACTGAAGAGGTTTTGTCACTGGTTGTATCCCCTGGAGACAAGCTGTACACTATGGATCACTAATGTAGCAGCTAAAACAAAAATGGTAGAGAATTTTTAATAATGATGAATGGTGAAAATGTTTATTATTTAATTTGCAAGCTTCCCATGTCAATTTTACTTAGTGGCAAAACCCTTTTAAGCAGCTTATAAAAAGCTGCCATCTGTGCTGACTGACAGTTCAAAGACAATGAAAAGTCTGGAAGGTAAGTTTGTACTTTAAATGTACTTGGCAGGTGATAGATGTTATTGCGCTTGTAAAGAACATTCGGTACATATAGCACATAAACTCATAAATTAGCATTCTGACACAGCACATATTAGAGTATACACATATGCATTAAATAGCTAGATACATAGATATGAAATCTATAGTCAGTAGATTAAGATATCAAATATTGCTCAACTACCCATTCTTGAACCTTGCGGATATTTTAAAGCTTTCAAAGAATGCTTGATGCTTTGCCAACTTTTGTGCTTGACAACAACTTAGGCCTCTAGTAAGAGGCTTCCAAGAATTTCCTGATATGTAACTACATTAAAAGTTGCAACATCAGGGCCATATTTAACTGCAGATTCATGGTATATTTTAATTTGCATGCTAAAAAAAATTATAGATCATACCTTGTGCATTCACTTCACTTGTCTTTTTGCAATTGCTAAACAGGCTTTATGAACAATAGGTGACCTGCCGTTCTTTGACACAATATTGAACTATGTGACATCCCAGTTATATTCAGCTACATGTAACTCGTATAAAAATTAAATAATAAACTTTGACCTTTTAAAGACTTCCTTCATAGATAGAGCTTGTAAAAGGTTTACTGGATGGCTCTCTATTTTTATTACCGTACAGCGGCATTGATATGTATAGCATAGAACAAACTAACTTACATGTTTTCAAGTCACTTTATTTCCTTATAGTACACGTGCGGTTTCTATAAACTGTACCAAAGAAATGCAAAATAATATAAGAAAATGTGAACACCCAAAGTAATATTTCTCATAAAGCTCTATTCAGTCACACAAGAAGGCTACGGTATAATTAAAGCAATTATTGAGAGTATAAAGCAGGGCTGTTTTTTAGGCTAAAATGTACTCAGGGTGGGGAGAACAAAATATTCCCCCATTAACATGTTGTGCCATGCTGTAATGCATCGCCTCACCATCAACTAGTCACTGATGCCCCCCCCCCCCCTCCACTTTACTCTCTAATTTCCCCATTCCTTAGTACATACAGGTTTGAACACTTTAACACTTTCTCACGCACTCATTAATTTTACCAATTTTATCACCTTTTTCATGATAGGCTTTATTTTTTGTAATTTTTACATTAGATTTTTTTGCAAAACATTTTATTTATTTTTAAAACAGGAAAAATACCACTACACTAAAATTGTGTCACTTCTTCCTTACGGACATTCATACATAGGCGATATAAAGTTTAAGGGTCGTCCATGTGCTACTCATGTGGAGCCTTATACTATGGGTAAGAAAAAGTTGTAATGGTCACTTTGATTCTTATTACATCCTCTTAAACTTTTGTGGTCTTTTAGACTTGTGATGTTTCCAATATGATAAATATATGACCAGCAGAGGTGAAGAGGTTAACCCACTAAATGCATACGGTCTTCATATTTAGTAACACCTGTACCGTGTTGTTGTTGTCTATTTTTTCTTGTTTTTCCATTTATGGTTATTATATGTTATGTCTAATTTTGCAATAAAAGTGTGTTATTATTTTATTTTTGGTGTATAGTGCTCATTGTCTTTTTTGGTATATTTAATATAGTCTGATTGATAATACCATTATAGTTGATTGTGAATATTTTTTGGAGGTTTAGTGTACAATAACGTTTGAGACCTAGCCAATGTATTTCCTACAAACCTTTTTTGTGTTAAAGGTTTTAGGTCAGGGTTGGGTCTAAAAAATGCAGTTTGAGCTATCAGTTTTATTTTTGCAGATTCCTCCTGTTGATATATTAGCTCCAGTTACAGGGGAAATACACCCCCTGCAGAGCTGATACGGCAGTGTCAAGCTATGGTGTCTAGGGCCCATCAGAGGAGTCAATTCTGGGGCCCACCCCAAAACTACTGTTCTTTTCCTCCTGTCTCTGCCACCCATGTTGTGGTGCTTGTGATGACATCATTAAATCATCCTGTTATCAAGATGGGGCGCTGGTTCTTTTGAGTGTTCCTCACCTAATTGTAGGTAAGATGAAGCAACAGGACAGCAAGTGGTAAACATAAAAGGTAAATAAAGATACATGTCCCCCTCTCACATTTTAAATTTAAAAAAATACAAGCGCTATAACACAATGTTCTGAGTATAGAACCACTAAATAATGGTTATACATTTACCAAATAACAGCACTATGCAAAACCAGAATACCAAGGCTAATATTACCAATAATTCCACTAAGACCAAATACCACCACATCATTTTGACATATCTGCACCACATTGTGACTGAAGAATACCACCATACTGTTACTGAATAAAAACTAATACTGAATACACTACAACCAATATTACAGTCATACAATGATGATACAGTGGTAGATACCAGTAGATACCAGGCACTCTGCACACATATAAGTGATTACCGTAAACTTACAACCAGTGATTCACAGGTTACATCTTCTCTGATTGCAGTTGTTCTCTCTCTCTTTTTTGTTCCGTCCAGTCAAGACATACATGACGTCTTCTCCCTGCCCAAACTCATTCATACAGAATTTGCCACGCAAACATCTTAGACTCCTCCATTATTCAGTCCTTCCCTACAAATTCCTACCTCTGCACAATCTCCCCATTCATACCCAAATTGTAATATTACCCCTCCTTGTGCTTCTAACAGTAAAAGTGCCCCCAAAGCGTTATGGGACTCCCATTTGTTTCAGTCTTGTTTTGTGTGCCCATATAGTAAAGTGTTAAACCCCCCAAATAGTATATGGTAAAACCCCCAACGGGTAGGCGACAGGTAAACCCACTTTTAGGTAGGGGTGTAACGTTAATACCCCCCAATGGGAGGAAATAGATCCCTAGTAGGTATTTTATTAGAACCCCTGCAGGAAGTCTTGGTATATGGGCCCCGTAAGTGGTGGAATATAACTCCCGGGCTAGGTATATAGGCTGCCTGTAGATTGGGGGTTTAGGTAATGGGGCTCCTGTGGTAGGAATAGGTATATTTGGGCTTTTTTAAAAGTAAGTCAATATAAGCCTTAGATTTAGGTTAATATAGAACCCCACAGTATTAGGTAAAACACCTTAGTAGGTATTAAGACAGTTGAAACCAGGTTTACATACACTAAAAAAAAAAAAAATCATTTTTTCTCACTATTGACATAAATAGAAAAACCTTCCTGTTTTAGGTCAATTGGGATTACCAAAATCATTTATATTTGCCAAATGCCAGAAAAATGAAGTGAGAAAAATTTTTTTTTAAGGCTTTTTTTCTTTGTGCAAAGTCAAAAGTTTACATACAATAGGTTGATTACTAATCCTTTAAACAATTTGGGGACAGCCCATATGAGATGTCATTCTTTGGATGCTTCGATTTTAATGGCAAATTGATTAATTAGAGACACACCTGTGAATGTTTTTAATGCCCACCAGAAAAACACCCGCTTCTGTGTTAAAATCTGGGAAAGTCTAAAGGAAATCAGCCAAAATATCCCGGGAAAAGGGAATTTTTGGGTTTGAAAGTCTGGTTCATCCTTGGGCGCAATTTCCAGATACCTAAAGCTGCCTCGTTCATCTGTACAAACAATTCTACGCAAGTACAAACAAGATGGGAATGTCCGGCCATCATGCCATCATACCACACATCTCTGTGTCTCAGAGATGAACGTACTTTGGTCCAACATGTGCATATTAACCCAAGAACAAAAGCAAAAGACCTTGTGAAGATGCTGGCAGAAGACTATATTAACATGGGCTGAAAGGCCACTCTGCCAGGAAGAAGCCATTACTCAAAATGAAACATATAAAAGCCAGATTAATGTTTGCAAATGCACACAGGAACAAAGACCTACATTCCTGGAGATATGTCCTGTGGTCTGACAAAACTAAAATTGAAGTGCTTGGCCATAATGACCATCATTATGTTTGGAGGAAAAAGGGAGAAGTTTGGAAGCCTAAGAACACCATCCCAACTGTGAAACACGGGCGTGGCAGCATCATGTTCTGCGGTTGTTTTGCTGCAAAAAGGACTGGTTCACTTAAAAAAATAGATGGCATCATGAGGAAAGAAGATTATGTGGCAATACTGAGGCAACATCTCAAGACATCAGCCAGGAAGTTAAAACTTGGGCAGAAATGGGTCTTCCAAATGGACAACGACCTGAAACATACTGCCAAACTGTTTACAAAGTGGCTTAAGGATAACCAAGTCAATGTTTTGGAGTCGCCGTCACAATCAATCCTCAATCCTATTGAAAATTTATGGGCAAAGCTGAAAAGACAGGTGCGAGCAAGGCGACCTACAAACATGTCTCAGTTACACCAGTTCTGTCAAGAGGAATGGGCCAAAATTCCTTCCAACTATTGTGAGAAGCTTGTGGCAGGACATCCAAAATGTTTGACCCAAGTCATTAAGTTTAAGGGCAATGCTGCCAAATAGTAATGAAATGTGTGTAAAAATTTGACTTTGTAGAAAGTAATAAAAATGCCTTAAAAAACTCTCTCTCTCTCTCATTATTCTGGCATTTGGCAAACACAAATAATTTTGGTAATCCTTATTGACCTAAAACAGGTAATGTGGATTCTGATTTCATGTCAGATAGTGAGAAAAACATGCATATGTGTCTTTTTATAAAGGGTATGTAAACTTCTGGTTTCAACTGTAAGTCTTTAGTAGGTAGCAGGGGCGTTGCTAGGATCCCAAAACATCCGGGGCTCGGGCCCTTTGTGTTTTTCTCTGTAGGGCTGCGTTCACACGGCATTTTTCGCGCCTCATTGTGAGCTGCGGATGTATTTTTACAGAGAAAAAACTTCTGTTCCTGTCACTAATTTTCTGCACATTCCACATAGATCCGTCCATCTCCTCAGCAGTCACTGTACAATGAAAATCAGGCCTGACAAATTTGCTTTTTCAAAACCTCTCACCTATGTATGACAGTGACAGTCACCAAAAAATACACCTATACCTGGAGCAAGTAGACCAGACGATTCATTGTTAGTAAAAAAAAACCATACAAAACCAAGACCCAAAACTATTACTACTTAAGGTTCAAATAATTCTGCTAGACCCTGACCAAATGCAACCCCCACATGTGACATCAATTGTTCATTTACCACCGCCATACAGTGACCATATAGTGGTAGATACTAGTTGTATGTAGGCTCAGCAGAAATATCAGTGATTACACTGCAGGTACATTTAGTGACTCACAGGAGACGCCGCTGAAGAGTTGTTCTATTTCTCTTCTTCTCCATCTGTCCCAGACGCCATGATGACTTCCACCGTCCACAACTCTTCACTGAAAAATGTACAAAACAAACATCTTAGACTCCTCATTTTATCAGCATTTCTCTGCAAATTCCTATCTGTATACAAACTCCCCATCTATAGTGCCCCAAATGGTAATAATTATCCCCATGTAGGTAAATATTTGCCCCCTATAGCCAGGTAGTAGCCCCCTTTAGCCAAGTCATTAGCACCTCTAGCCAGGTTACTGCCCTCTGTAGCTAGGTTACTGACCTCTTTAGGCAGTAATATACCCCCTGTAGCCAGGTTACTGTCCCCTTTAGCCAGTAATATGCCCCCTTTAGCCAGTAATATGCTCCCCTTAGCCAATAATATGCCCCCTTAGCCAATAATATGCCCCCCTCAGCCAGGTTATATGCCCCCTTAGCCAGTAATATGCCCCCTTTAGCCAATAATATGCCCCCTTAGCCAGTAATATGTCCCCTTTAGCCAGTAATATGCCCCCCATAGCCATTAATATGCCCCCCATAGCCAGTAATATGCCCCCCGGCCATTAATATGCCCCCCAGCCAGTAATATGCACACCAGCCATTAATATGTCCCCCAGCCAGTAATATGCCCCCCATAGCCAGTAATATGCCCCCCGGCCATTAATATGCCCCCCAGCCAGTAATATGCACACCAGCCATTAATATGTCCTCCAGCCAGTAATATGCCACCCAGCCAGTAGTATGCCCTCCAGCCAGTAGTATGCCCCCCCTTAGCCAATATGTCCCCCAGCCAGTAATATGCCCCCCTTAGCCAATATGTCCCCCAGCCAGTAATATGCCCCCCTTAGCCAATATGTCCCCCAGCCAGTAATATGCCCACCTTAGCCAATATGCCCCCCAGCCATCAATATGCCCCCCAGCCATTAATATGCCCCCCAGCCATTTATATGCCCCCAGCCAGTAATATGCCCCCAGCCAGTAATATGCCCCCCAGCCAGTAGTATGCCCCCCAGCCAGTAGTATGCCCCCCTTAGCCAATATGCCCCCCAGCCAGTAGTATGCCCCCCAGCCATTAATATGCCCCCCAGCCAGTAATATGCCCCCCAGCCAGTAGTATGCCCCCCAGCCAGTAGTATGCCCCCCCAGCCAGTAGTATGCCCCCCTTAGCCAATATGCCCCCAGCCAGTAATATGCCCCCCAGCCAGTAATATGCCCCCCAGCCAGTAGTATGTCCCCCAGACAGTAATGTGCCCCCCTTATCCAATATGCCCCCCAGCCAGTAATATGCCCCCCAGCCAGTAGTATGCCCCCCAGCCAGTAGTATGCCCCCTTAGCCAATATGCCCCCCAGCCAGTAATATGCCCCCCAGCCAGTAATATGCCCCCCTTAGCCAATATGCCCCCCAGCCAGTAGTATGCCTCCCAGCCAGTAGTATGCCCCCTTTAGCCAATATGCCCCCAGCCAGTAATATGCTCCCCTTAGCCAATATATCCCCCAGCCAGTAATATGCCCCCATTAGCTAATAAAAATAAAATAAAAAACCCTACTTACCTCGGCACGGTCCGCGCGTCCACGTCCTGCTGCTTGAGAGCGGTGTAAGCAGCGAGATGTCATCACGCTGCTTACGCCGTCTCGCGGGGCCCGGGACCTCCTCGGCCGGCAGAGCTGCCAGCTTAGAGGATCCCAGCGTTGCATCACGCCCCCTGCGACGCCGACGTGTATGTACAGCGCTCACCAAGTGCCGTACATACAGGGGAGAAGACAGGACAGGAACGATTCGTCCTGCCTCCTCCCCGACTCTGACTGCGCGGCCGCTCTAATACGGCCGCGCAGTCAGAGATTGCGGGCAGTGCCCGCACCAAAGAGCGCTCCAGGCCCACAGCAGCGGCCTGGAGCCGCCGACACTCGGGGCACAGGGAGATTCATTCGGGGCTCGTGCCCCGAATGAACCTGCCTAGCGACGCCCCTGGTAGGTAGGTAAATAAGCCACCTGTAGGTAGGTATTTAAACCCCTTGTTAGTAGGGATATAGGCCTCCTACATGCATACAGAGATCCTCTCACATCAGGAGGGCAAACATAAACCCAAAAGGCTAATATGACTAGTAAATATCAAAACAATACATACAGGGAAGAACCTTTTTGTTCAGCTATTTACACGGTTATTGTGCTAATGACATCAATGGGGTCCCCAGTCCCCTCTTTACACAATTTCAAGATTAATCAAATTTCGTACAAGAATACGAGAAATGCTCACAGTCTTTATAATACTTTTAAACACTGTATCATCCCCTTTTAATGGGACATTTCAAATGTGACCATTCTTCACAACGTTTTCATATTATACTGTAGAAACTTATGCACATAACCTGCATGCCAAACGATTTCAGCAGTCCATCTGTAGATATTTGGTATCAATCTCAATATTCATTCTCATAGTGTAGCTGAGCTCCGTGTAGCAAGTTCCATCTTCTGTATCACAACACACCCTCTCTGCTTGATTTGATACCAAATATCTACAGATGGTTGTTGAAATTGTTTGGCATGCAGGTTATGTGCATACGTTTCTACAATATAACATGAAAAAGTTATGAAGAACTGTCACATTTGAAATGTCCCATTAAACAGTGTTTAAAAGTTTTATAAGGGCTAAGAGCATTTCTCGTATTAACGGCATTTTATTAATCTTAGTAAAGTTATATTTTCAACAAACATCAAATAGGAAAGAATTTATATTATGATATCCTACATGTAGGGCGACATGTATGAACGTTGCCGCTGACAGGCCAGTTCTAAATAGTTTTGAGGCAGTGTAGAATGCGCCAGAATGTATGAACCTGTTCTTCTGCAGGTCATACATACAGGTGCAGTCTTGTGCCAATACGACAAGTCTGGCTCAGGCACCACCTTTACCCTGGTCTGGCTGTTCTAACTGTTCTGCGCCTTGATTTGGCATCACAGATCCATCAATGTGTCTACTTCTAAGAATGTGATGCGACACGCCCCCAGAACGCCCCTAAACTTTGGTGAATAAAAAAGTGTCTTTTGCGCAGAACAAAGGCACTTATCGCACCAGAGTTTGGAGAGTGCCTGTTCATACATTATTTTTGGCTCAAAGTACACCAGAAAACTGGTGCAGCTCCATTCATACATGTCACCCATAATTTATAAATTTTTGCTATTTAGGAAATGTAGCCATAGCCACAAAATAAATAAAAAGTCAAAAGATAAATTGTGCAGTGCTATTAAAAAATACATAAAAATATCTAAATAATATAAAATTTGAAACTAAAAGGTTAGCTAAACACAGGAGTCCAAAAAATAGCTACGGTAATCAAATAAATGGTTGAATTAGCAGAACACAATAAAAAGAAAAAATAGCTGATCAAATAAATGGCTCTCCACATTTTCTGTTAGTTGTTTCCTGTTTTCTTCTTTAGACATAACATGGCAGTGCTGGATTGTACATTGATCTTTTAGTACCTTAGATTCTTCTTTTAAAATAATAGTGAGTTATACAGTTCAGACAGTACATACCATAATGATGACTGGGGAGCTTAGCACAGGATAAATTCCCACCACATATTTATTAACTTTACAAGAATTTACTTTACTTTTACTTTCTCTTTATCCCAATAGTAATATTATACCCAGGTTGTTACTGTCAGAGTAGTCTCCAACAACAGTTGAAGAATAGAGGTTTTCAAAGCACAGTATCAAAGCAGGAGATGAGAAGTGAAGTTAGATGGGCCGAAGTCAGGGCACAACACGGACAAACAGGACAGGCAAAGTTCACTTGGAACAGTAAATGGTTAGAAGGTCAGGGCAGGAGTGTAGTTAACATATTATGGTAGATGGACAGATGGTCAGGACAGGACAACCTGAGTTTACTTGGAACAGTAGATGGTTAGAAGGTCAGAGCAGGCAGCAGACTGACAGAAGTGGTCATCAAACAAGTTGTGTCAGAAATTGTCGAAAACTTTTGTACGTAATTACTTTGGTGCAGGGCAATTGGAGAACTCTAGCTTTATACTGTAGATTGCCCCTCACTTTTTTATTGACAGATATTGCCACATTAATTAAACCATCTTGTGTGGCAAAAGAAATGTAAAAACAGTAACTTGTTTTTCTATTCCTCAGGAAAAAAAAAAATCAACAAAAGTCAACCTATAAATTATATATGTAACAAAACATTGGCAAATAAATATGCCCATAAAAACAAGCCCTAATTCTGGTAGGGCAACATAAAAAATAAAAGATTATGAATGTGTTAATGTGTTGACAGAAACATAATTTGTTTTTCAGTTAACCATATTCCATTCAACAAAAGTACTGTCCCCCACCTCTGTAAAAACTTCACAAGAGTGGGATAGCAGGTACAGGCCATAGCTTAGAGGTACAGTATCCTAGAGGGGTGGGGAGGAACAGAGGATTCACCACCTGGAGATTGTGTTACAGCTATGGCCTGTATGCCTCAGAATCATATTGCCAGGTAGACCCCCAGTAGATAGGCTGGTAGGCCCTAAGTAGGTAGGCAGGCAGTAGTTAGGCCACAGGTAGGTAGATAAATCCTAGTTAGGTAGGTAGGCTACAGGTTGGTAGGTAGATTGGCCCTGTGTAGGCAGTAATTAGGCCGCAGTTAGGTAGTCAGTCCCTAGGTAGATAGGTAGGCTGTAGGTAGGGCACAGATAGCTAAGTAGGTGGGTGCTAAACCTCAGGTAGGTAGGTAGGCAGTAGGTGGGCCCCAGGTAAATGAAAAACAAGAGGAGAAAACCAGCTATTGGATATTTATTCTTAAAACTCGTTTGCCATATGGTCTAAATAGCAGACAAGACCTGATTTTACATTACTAGTTTATATATATTTTTTTTTGTATAATGTGGTTTTGTCTGTTTTTTGTTTTTGTAGTCCGTGTTAACATATTCATGGCAATTGTAACACATGTTGATTGATGAATTAATGTTGCTATATAGGCATGTTTGTTTTACCATGCTACGATTAAGGGCTGTCATGTTTAGAGCCTGAAACGCGTTAGTCAGTTTGTCCTGTCTGTTGACATTTTATTCATCTCTCAATAAACGTGGATTTTACTTCATTACAAACTGAGCTGGACATTACTTCATATTCATTGTTGATTCCCTGCGTTGCTTGCGTGGTCCGTGCTATCTTCAAGTGCTTCAGGTGAGCTGGTTTTCTCCTTTGGTTTTTCATTACCATTGGCGTGTTTACCGTGCTCCCAAGCATACATTTGTTATATCCACATGAACATGGAGAGTGAATCGACAGGTGATGCTGATGATGTTGAAGTTGAAGCTGTTGACAATGTTACTATTGAGCATAATATTTTTGTGTCAAAGACATTGAGGACTGTCAATCAAGAGTTGACAAGAGCACTAAGATCTTCAACAGCACAACAAAAGACATTCAGGACATAGTGGATATTAAGATACATATGGCACAGTTGGAAAAGTATTTAAATATGGAGTTGAAAACATGGTGGGATTTAACCACACTCAATAATTATATTGATAAAGAAATTATTCCCCGAGGATTACGCATACGGAAATTTCCCACATCTAATTATTCGGAGGACTTTGAAAAGGAGTGGGAAATTTTTTTTCGTGACTGCTCTATAAAATTGATGCGGTTAATTATTGCTCATGAGGAGACCACTTTGAATGATATTTGTGAGAAAATACGAGCGTTGAAAGAAAATATTGTTATTGTTCCATTTAAAGACCTACAAGAATATAAAATCATGGACAATAAAATTAAAGACAATCTGAAAAGCTTGAAAACACTATTTCAGAAATCAAACAAGTCAAGTTTTTGCGTGATTTGCAGGATTATAAGATGGGTCAGGTTTATAACTGGACTTCTGAACGTGTGGGGTCAGTACCACGGTCTATAGTCAAAAATAATAAGAGGTCTTTTCAGCGCAATAATGCAAGGGTTAACTTCAGTTTGACTGAGGTGGAATCCTCAGACACTGCATCGGAAGCCATGGACATTGTTGAACCAGCTCAGACCAGTGTTGTTACTTAGAACAAACACAGGGATTAAAAAAACACAGAGCAGGTCGAAAACACGGCAGTTCTAAGATGTCAACAAAAGAAGAAATAACAAGTCATGAAGTGCAGGTTTTCAATTTATCAGAATTTTTTTTTTTCACAATCACAGTTAACATTGTTATCACGTGGACTTTCTTTTTCTCCTACTTACCATTTTGATGTATATCGTACTATTTTGGATGTTAATAAATTTGCCAGGGATGTTACTATTCGTCGACATTTGGATGTATTATCCAAGGTTGATGCACAATGTGATAATAATATAGTTGCTATGGGTAATGGTTCTGCACAATCTTTTTCGTTTTCTGAACTCAAGGCTATGGCTAATTTACAATCTCTTGAAATGTAAATGTGGATACTGTTTATTCTTCTGATTACAATGTAAAAAATAGATATTTTTATCCTATTCAGTCACATACTACATCATTGGATTACTTTCAGGAGGTAGTTGAATTAGTTGAGCTATCTAATATCATCCAACATGCATCTGGTAATTTGTCCTCAGAAGAGAAAAAGACACTTGTCGAATTGGAAGATATGCATGACATTGTCATACGCCAAGCCGACAAGGGAGGGGGTGTAGTGGTTTTGGATCATGAAGTTTATAGACTTGGTAATCTCACATTATTATCTGATGATTCAACATATAAAGGTGCTCACGTCTGATCCCACTGATTCCTTCACAACAAAATTAACAAAGTTGATTCAGAAAGGTTTTGATTTGGGTTTTTTTTTACAAAAAACAAAGGGATGTTATAATTCCTTCTTCTCCTATTGTTGCCATTTTTCATTCCTTCCCCAAGATACACAAATCAGGTTTTCCACAACCATTAAGTCCAATAGTAGCAGGTTTAGGGTCCTTAAATGAAAATTTGTCAGGGTGGCTGGATAGTTTTTTACAGCCCCTTATTAAGAAAATACCTGGTTTCTTACAGGATTCCAGTGATGTTCTTAATTCTTTTTCAGAGTTTCATTGGAAACCTGGTTTTTCTTGGATCACAGCTGATGTCCAGTCTTTGTATATCATCATTCCTCATGATGCCGCTATTGCAGCGCTAACATGGTTTTTGAACACATATAGTGATTATCAGCCTACTTTTAAGGAATTTCTGTTGGATACTCTGCTCTATTTGTTGAAACACAATTTTTTTCAAATTTGAAGATACTTTTTATTTGCAAATTACCGATGCTCCAATGGGGGCCAAATTCTCCCCGTCTATTGCCAATATTTATATGGCTTGGTGGGAATGTTTTATTTCTTTTTTTTTATGTTAACCCTTTTAGTTCCGACATTGTTTGGTAGCGTCGCTACATCGATGACCTCCTGATTGTTTGGGGTGGGGCGATGTGGCGGACATACCGAACTTGTCGGACTATTTAAATTCCTTATCTTTGAAATTTGTTTTTCATCATCATTCTTCCAACATTGATTTTTCGGATTTGAGCTTGATCATGTTTCCATATCTACTTTTAGGAAAAGTACGGCAGGTAATACCATTTTAAATGCCCAGTCTTGCCACCCCAGGATAAAGAACATCCCTGTAGGAGAAATGCTTAGGGCAAGACGCAATTGTACTAATATGAGTGATTTTTTGAGAGAAAGTTCTAATATAGAGCAGAGATTAAAACAGAGAAAGTATCCTAATTGGAATCTTAAATGCGCTAAAAACATTGCTTTACATAGAACATGAGATAGTTTAATGAGTAAAAAACAAGATTCAGGTGGTTTGACTTTTTCATCTAAAGCTCCTTTCATTTTTTCTACCACCTATAGTGTAGAATTTCCAATTATTTCGAATATTCTTAAAAAAATATCTTCCTAGACTTACCTGTGATCTGGTTCGGTCCGGCTGTTTGACAGCGAGTTTCCAGTGTGTTGCAAGGAGAGCTCCTACTTTGAGACAGCGTCTCTCACCCAGTCTCTTTCGCAACCATTCACATTCATTTACCTGCTTGCGTCATCTGGGTTGTTTTAGATGTGGTCACAGCAGGTGCACGTGCTGTGGTGTACTATGGCAGTCATCTTCTTTTAAATCTTTACAGACAGGTAAAGACTACTCTATTAAACAGTATATTAATTGTAACACTCATTATGTCATTTATCTTATTACATGTTTGCAGTGTCATGTCCAATATGTTGGATGCACGACTTGCAAACTTAAGGATCGGATCAGAAGACTTCTTTCTGATACTAGGGCTTTGTGCACAGAGGGTGCATCTGCTGTGTCCCGTCATTGCGTTCTCCACCATGCAGGTAACACCGAAACTCTTTCGCTGCGGGGGATTGAGAGGGCTAATGTTCTACCTAGAGGTGGAGATCGTAAGAGACAGATTTTAAATCGTGAGTTTTTTTGGATATTTATTCTTAAAACTTGTTCGCCATATGGTCTAAATAGAAGACAAGACAATTTTACATTACTGGCCCCAGGTAAATAGGCTATAGGTGGGGCCCACATAGGTAGATAGGCTACAGATGGGACCCATAGAGGTATATTGCTTTAGGTGGGGTCCACATAAGTAAGCAATTAGGCAGATAGGCTATAGGTGGACTCCACATATGTAGGTAGGTAGATATATAGGGGCAACAAAAGTAGGTAGGTATATAGGCTATAGGGGCCCCACGTAGGCAGGCAGGCTTTAGGTAGGCTATAGGGGGCTCCACATAGGTAGACAAGCTTTATGTAAGCTATAGGGTGCCCTATATAGATACACAGGCTTTAAGTAGGCTATAGGTGACCCCACATAAGTAGGTAGGCTCCATTAATATATAAAATAAAGAAATAACTAACTCACCTGCCTCCATGATCCCCAACGTGACGAGCAGCAGGACAGCTTCTGATGACGACATATCATCACGCCACTCCCATCGCCGGCGGCGCTCTCCTCTGCTCAGACCGGGCAGTCTTGCCTCTGAATGCTAAGGAACAGAGGGCCCAGGCATTCTTAGGCAGGATGCACCAGGTCCCCAGGGGCACCGGGCCTTGTAGCAATTGCTACTGCTGCTACCCTGGTTGTTCCGCCCATTATACAAAGCATTGCTCATATTCCCATTTTGTAATTTTGCAGGTATTTTTCAGCTTTTGAAGAAGCCATATGTTAGATGCTTTGCCAACTTATGTGTTATCAACCAAAGCCTCTGGTGATAAATAGCTTTCTAAAATTTCCTGATGTGTATCTCTATTAAGTTGCAACATCAGGGACATATTTAGCTGCAGGTTTTTATGCAACTGCTAAACAAGCTTATGAACAATGGGTGACCAGGGTGCTAAAATGTTTCCTTTGACATAACACCAACATATTTGACTTTCCATTATATTCAAGTACAAGTAACACGTAATAATAAGTAATAAACTTTGACTTTTTAATGACTTCTCCAGACAGTCCCCTTGAGAGCATTTTCCAGTTTTTATTTTCTATTTAGAGTATAGTGGCATAGATATGTGTAGCATATAACAAACTAAATGTTCATGTTTTCATGCTTGTATGGCTTCTATAAGCTAAAAAAAAAAGAAGTGCATCCCCTATGTAGCCTGTCTCAAAAAGCTCTATTCAGTCACACAAAAAGGCTAGAATTAAAAGCAATTAGAAATAACATACAGGGACCCTCTTATATCCGGAAGTCAAAAGTAAACACAAAATAAGGCTGATCGGACTAGTAAACATTAAGGGCCGTATGTATGGAAACTGTCTGGAAGTAAGACTGTCTTTGTGCCCATAGCAACCAATCAAAGCTCCTCTTTCAGTTCATATAGTGCTCTGAAAAAATGAAAGGCTCTGATCACATAGTTTGTACGGCTGAAAAAAGACAGACGTCCATCAAGTTCAGCCTATTGTGAAATAGTGTTAATCCAGAGGAAGACAATAAACCCCCATGAGGTATAAGCCAATTGTCCTCATTTTAGGGAAAAAATTCCTTCTCGACTCCAATCTGGCAATCAGAATAAATCCGTGGATCATCACCCCCTTTTCCAGAATCCTGGTCACTATAACTTGTTTATAAATTATTACACTCTAGAAATGTATCCAGACCCTTTTTGAACTCGTTATTTAATTCACTTGACAAGTTCTCTGGCAGAGAGTTCCACAGTCTCACTGCTCTTACAGTAAAGAATCCCTTTCTATGTTTATGTAGAAACATTCTTTCCTCAATACGTAGAGGATGCCCCCTTGTTCCTGGGTATAGAGAGATCATGGGAAAGATCTCTATATTGATCTTTGATATATTTAAACAGATTTATTATGTCCCCCCGAAGCCGTTTTTCCTATAAACTAAATAACCCTAATCTTGCTAATCTTTCTGGTTATTGTACCCAGTCTTTTCATTTCTTTTGTTGCCCGCCTTTGAACCTGTTCAAGCTCTACAGTGTTTTTCCTGCTATGGGGCGACAAAGAAATTCTTACTGCTAGACTGTTTTCATACATAAGACCCTAATATAAATACATAAAAGGAACAATGCCACATTACCAACAAATTGGAAATAATTTATATTACAAGATCCCATATGTAATATAGAAATGTGTGCTGTTAAGAAAATGTAGTTATAGCTACAAATAATTAAAGTGTGAAGTGCTATTAGATACCAAAAAATATACATACAGTAAATAACATGACATCTAAGGAATACAAAATAAGAAGCCAACTAAAAGGAATTAGCTAAAAAAAATAGACAAAGATAATATCTGATAAAATAAATGTCATTGCAGTCAGCAGGGAGTACCCCTGTATTAGACGTGGTAACTATATTTTTGCTAGTTGTTTCCTATTCTGTCTCTTGAGACATAGCACTGCAGTGCCTGATAATACATTTGACCTTGTAGTACCTAATTTGTCATCTGCTCCAGATAAGAGGTCATTTCATCAAGACTGAGTCTCTCCATTCAAAATATTGGTGGGTTATACAATTCAAACAGTACATACCACAGTAAAGACTGGGTAGCTTAGCCCAAGGAGTTTAGGGACAGAGGATGTATTTTAATAAACAAAGGATAAATTCCCAAAACTTATTTCTTCACTTTACAAGAATTGACTTTACTTTTACTTTCCCTTTATCCCAATAGTAATATTATACCCGGGGTGCTACACTCAGACTAGTCTCCAACAACAGTTGAAGAAAAGAGGTTTCCAAAGCACAGTATCAAAGCAGGAGATGAGAAGTGAAGTCAGATGGGCTAAGATCAGGGCATGTGTAGCTGACTTGTTATGGTACATGGACAGACAGTCAGGACAGACAGCATTTATTTAACCCCTTAAGGACCAGGCGTTTTTTTTGGTGACACGTTCGTTTTTCCCTCCTCGCCTTCTGAAAGCCATAACTTTTTTATTTTTCCACATACATAGACACATGAGGGCTTTTATTTTGCGGGACATGATGTTCTTTCTATTGGTGTTTTTCACTATACTATATAATATACTGGAAACCGCAAAAAAATTCCAAGTGGGACAAATTGTGAAAAAAAATGTATTTTCGCCATGTTTGCGGGGGTTTTGCTTTTTACGCGTTCAATCTTCGGTAAATATAATGTGTTATCTGTATTCTACAGGTTGTTACGCATCCGGCAATACCAAACATGTAGGGTTTCCGTTATGTTTTGGTACCGTAAAAAAATTACTTTTCTATTTTGAAATTTGCGCCACGGCGCCATTTTGTGCGACCAATAACTTTTTTGTACTAACACCTACGGACGTCAGGGAGGGGGAATTTTTTGCGGGCTGAAGTGTACTTTTTATCTCTAGCAGTTTGGAATGTATACGAGTTTTTTGGTCATTTTTATTCCATTTTTTGAGTGATGTAAAATGACCAAAAAACGCAATTTTGGCGTTTGGAAATTTTTTTCTTCTACGGTGTTCAGCGTACGGGATAAATGATGTTATATTTTTATAGATCGGAATTTTTCGGACGCGGAAAATACCAAATATGTGTAACTTTTTATTAATTTTAATGATTTTATTTGTAAAATGGGAAAGGGCGGTGATTTGAACTTTTAATACTTTTTTTTTGTATTTTAAAACTTTATTTTTTTTTTTTACTGTAACATTGAGGCCACCTATGGTACTTGACCACTAGGTGGCGCGATTGTAAATACAACCTAATACATTGCATAGGCAATGCATTAGGGTGTACGAAGATGGCGGTTTCCCCACTTCCTGTCTGGGGACGGAAGTGGGGCAAACCGGCCAGGGTAAGTGACGGGAGCCTTCACAGGGCTCCCCACCACCGTGCCCGGTCATCGGATCAGCGCAGCATAGCTGCGCCGGTGCCGATGACTGTAACGATCGGTGCGCGGCACCGATCGGCATTGATTCAGACGCCACGGCCATCATTGCCGCGGTGTCTGATGGGTTAAACAGCGCCAGCGGGCGGAGCCACCCGCCGGCGCTGTTACTGCCGGGTGTTTGCGGCGATTTGCCGCTAACACCCGCCGGCTGTGCGGGGGGGTCGCGGAGCGATCCCCCTGCAAAGCCCCTTAGCGGCCCTGGGACGTACTCATACGCCCAAGGTCATTAAGGGGTTAAAACAGCAGATGGTTAGAAAGTCCAGACAGGCAGCAAACAGGCAAGGTCAAAAAACAAGAAGCTGTAAACCACAGATCATTTGGTGAGGAGGAAACTCCTTAAATCCTCTTGAACAGTTCAGAGATGAGGATTTTATTTAACCCCTTAGCAACCGCCCCCTAATTTTTGACAGGCAGATTGTGGGCGGATCGTGTTATCTGTCGGCAGTGATGAAAGGAGACTTCACTGGGTGTTTGCGGCTCCTAGTGCCACAACTGTGCAGGGAACAGGGCTGTAGTTAAAAGCTCCGTTCCTAGAGCAGTCTCTGTGAACGGCAGTGACTGGAGGAAGCATCCAATCCCCACCGTTCAACCCTTTGATTTCCATGGTCTGTGACCATGGCATAATAAAATGGGATTCCCTGCTCCATTGGGTCACTGAGACTCCCAGTGCCTGATGGAGCCTGGGAAATGTCTATGCAGCCAGCCCTGGGGGCCTAGATTAGCCTCAGGGCTATCTGCAAAGTAGCCCTGTTGTCAGGACACACCATGAGTTGCCCTGAAAGCAACCTGTGTCATACTGACTCATAGGGCGGCATGTATGAATGGGGCTGCGCGTACTTGTAGCCAAAAAGCTGTTGAAGCCCTGTTCTATAGATGTATGATCGGTCGCACTCCAAACTTTGGCGCAATTTGCGACTGCCCCAACACTTTGTAATGCGCCTAAGATGTGAGAGCGTTCTGGGAATGTGTCGCACCACATTCGTAGGATTAGACACATTTACGAATGAGGGATGCCAAAAGTAGGCGCGTAACTATCAGAACAGCCAGGCCAAGTTAAAAGTAGTCTGCCTGAGCCCAAAGTTGTGGTAGTGGAACTAGATTTGCCATTATTTCTCAACTTATATCACTAAAATAATACAAACTAATTTAAAATAATTATCAAACTATATAAAATTTAATTAGATAAAATAAATATTAAATTATATATTATATTAAATTATATTATATTAAATTTTATAATATCCCAAAAATAAAAAAAATTCTGCTATAAGATTTATATAAAATTATATAATCTAAAATTAATATAAAATTAAATTATATAAATTAATTAAACAAATACGCTTTCCCTAAAAAACCATTCTCAATTGGGACTTACGGATTAGATAGTAAAAACAGTGATTTCAAAACACCAGCAGACTCCAAAAAAAGAGAAACATTAAAAATTTCATTCAGTGAATAGAAACTATGGTAGTGATCTTGGATGGCGCACCTCAAGTCTCAGCTAGACTTGTCATGTGTCGCCTATTGCCGTATGTTAAACAAAGGCTGACCTGCTGACCTACATTTTGATGAATGAAAATTAACATACTATATAAAAGTATTAACAAAAGTATTTTGCAACATTTTAATTATAAAAAAAGATTAATATTAAAATCAGAACAACATTTTATTATTTAAATCAAACATTTTAAATTAGAAAAGCAGCTCAATGAACTGCTTTAATGTATATAGCGAAGAAAAGATGCTCATAAACGTCAATCATGCTTTTAAATGTTTCTCTTTCCACTACATCACAAGGCTCTTCCTGTATCCTTGTGGCTAGAATGTTGCAAGATATAAGTAGCTACCTACCAAAATCCCTAATTGTTAACCCCCCAAATTCTGTCACACATCATCTTTCCTGGATTTGGGGCACCCACAGACACTTACTGTATTTTAAATGAGGGTTGGGGATGGCAGGTTCATCCACTTTTTTTATGTAAAAATCCCCCCATATTTATGTAACAGGCGGACCAATGTAAACCAAGCATTGTCACCTTTGTTTCACCCATACACCTAATAGATTGTAACCTTGCAAGCAGGCCCCACACCTCGTGTCTGATTTGTAAGTAGCTTTTTTATAATATAATGTCCGGTTTATCTGTGCTTATACCCTCTATACTGTAAAGTAGTGTTGAGCGATTACGTTGGCCATCGACATCGGTCGATGGTCGATAGTTGACCATCACGAAAGTTTCGATGTCAGGTAGTTATGATCGATGACCATAAAGTCTATGGAGAGCAAAAAACACCTTCATTTTTTACACCCAAACAGGGCTGGGAAGCTGGAAAATTAAAATCCACAAAAAGTCAAAGGATACCTGCTCATCTTTGGCAAACACTTAGGGTTTTAAAAGCCACAGAAAAAAAATCACAGACCTTCACTATCCCTGCTTGCACCACAGCATGACCCTAAACCGCATGACCCACAAATTTAAAAAATGCTATAAGGCAGTATGATTTCAAAAACTTTTTCTTTAACTGACATTGAAAATCCCCCCCTGGAACGCACATGAGCCCCAAACCCGCATGCCCCCCAAATTTAAAAAGTGCCGGAAAAAAAGGGGTTTTAACCCCCATTTTGTTGAATGGACATAGACTATCCGTCCCTGGGCCCCAGAAAGCCCCAAACCGCTGACCCAATTAAAAAATGCCGGAAAAAGATCTTTCAACCCCCTTTTAGTTCACTGGTATTGCTATAACTGTCCTGGCCACACAGAGCCCCCAACCTGCATGACCCCCGATTAAAAAATACCGGAAAAAACCTTTTTCAACCCCCATTTTTTAG
>JAODAL010053788.1:0-25045 GCA_025379985.1 Phyllomedusa bahiana
TTTTGACTTCCTGCTGGGTTTATGAAATACTTGCTAAAAAAAACCCCACATATGTCAATGGTTGTTTCTGGGCTTGTATCATGTACAGAAAATGGTATGGATCTTACACCTCAATTCACTATGCATGGAAGGAATGTCAGTGGAGCCTGTACAAGATTTCTTCTACACTAGAGATGACATTACACAATCAGTGAAATCTGAATCAAAGCAAAATGGGCATGAATACAACCAGTACTGCAGGACTCTTTACCATACCTGCCCCGCCCAGAAGACTCCTGGTGAGCATCGTGTTGCTGTGTTATAACTTTTGTTATACATACTACTGAACCCAATGAAGCCAGGGGCATAATTAGTAAGGTGTTTCCTATAGTACTGTAGGACTCTTTACCATACCTGTCCCACCACTTCTTGTTATACATACTTATGAAACCAATGAAGCCAAGGGCATAATGAGAAAGGTGTTACCTATAAAAATACAGGACTCTTTACTATACCTGCCCAGAAGACTCCTGTTAGAGCCAGGAAAAAATTTAATGTATTTGGATTGTCCTTAAATCCTGAGCCAGATTGTGAACCTCTCTCCCCCACCCTGAGAAAGGAATTTCTAGCCTGGGTCGCAGATCTCACTCCCCGCTTTTTGACCTTAATTTAGCATTTTTAGAAAAAGGGGGGCCCCTTAAGCAATTTTTAGGGGCCCACTTTTGATGCAGCTGTCCCCCCCCCCCGGGATAAAAAATGACCCCCCCACAAAAAACCTTGATTGCCCCCCCGCAGAAGCGCAGTCCCTGATTTCCCCTTGTGCCAATATATGAAAAACCCCCACAACAAAATGTACGCCCCCCCATAAAATGTCAACCAGTAAAGAGTAGGGAGATATGAGAAAGGAGGAGAGAACTGGACATATAAAGACACGAGGCCAGATCTAGGCTGTGTTATAGCCTGGGGTTCAATTTTCTGTTTGGCGTGTTCCATTCTTTTTCCAAACCCCTTGGATCGAAACTGAAAAAAAACTTTAAGGGTGAAACCTTTCTATGCATTTTCCTTTTTATTTTTATAATGATTGATGTGTGTTCAAGTCTTTGTATAATTTTGTTCATGTAAGCATGAAAATCATTTTAAAATTAAAGTTAGCCTTAATTCGTACGGTCTTGTTGTTGCATGGAACCATTTCCTTGAAGGAGTGTATTTTCTTTTGTAGCTGCTTCAGAGCAGTGAGTTGAGCATTTTTTTACGTGTTTTTAGAATATCTGTTAAGAATCAGATTCCTTCCGGCTGATTCCTTTTTGATTATTAAAGGAAGGTGGTGGCAGCGTGTAATTTTGGGGGGCTGGAACTGTCTTGTGGTATGCTTGATTCGCTACCTGAGTGAGAGGTGAGCGCAAGTGGAAATAACTCTACCCCATTGCAGTGGCCCCCAGTCACGTGCTGGTGAGCGTGTACGTGACAACTCCTGGTGAGCATTTTACATATAGGGGGACATGTATGAAGATCGGCACGTCAAAGCTCCTGTTTTCACGTTTTTAACACTGAAACCTGCGCCTCATGTATGTCGGTGCCGAAGTGCACTCATAAATGCGGGGCAAACTTCGACGCCTCCGGCAGACAGACCACATTGAAATAGGTCTGCGTGTTGGAGCTGTAATGCGCCTCTCTTTGCCGACCTGCATTCATACATGCGTCTGAGTTTTCAAATGTGGTGTGTCCCACCCCAGAACGCCCACAGAACGCCCTTTCATGTTAGGCGCGTTACAAAGTGGCAAACCTTGCGCCTAACAGCGCATTAGGTGCGTCCAACAGCGGAGCCGGAACAGTGAGGCGCATTATACGCCTGAAAATGTGTGAAAGCTTCGATCATACATGTCCCTTATAGCGTATCTGTGTTATAACTTCTTGTTATACATACTTATGAAACCAATGAAGCCAGGGGCATAATTAGAAAGGTGTTACCTATAGTACTGCAGGACTCTTTACCATACCTGCCCTGCCCAGAAGACTCCTTTACATTTAGGATATGTTCACACAGCATATTTTGCGCTAAAATATGTGCCAAAATAAGCTGAACACAATGCTCAATGTAAAATCATTATTGTCATTTAGACCTATCGCTTTTTTCACCACAAAATACAAATGTATACGAGGCAGAAATCTGCATCAGTACATTGTGCGACATTTGCGCTTTTGAAATAGGTGCTTGAAAGCCCGTAATGGCAAAGTGCAAATGACGCTGTTTACGGTACGCAAAAGTGCATGTCACAATTACACTGTCTGAACATACCCATTGTGTTGCTGTGTTATAACTTTTTGTTATACAAACTACTAAAACCAAAGAAGCCAGGAACAGAAAAGTACAGTATTACCTTGCAACAACATGACAGTGATTTAATCTCCTAAAATCAAATGACAGTTTCCTTTTAATGCACCAACAGAAATATGAGACTTAAAACAATTCACAATTAGTCTTATTCATTACACAGTAGCATATTTTATGTGTAGGCAGTATGTTTCTCACTAGCTTGTTCTAAACTGCAAAACTAAGTAATAAACTCGCTGAAAAAGCTTTTCCAAGTGAACTTATTTCTATGAAAGAAATGGCTGTTGGTATCATAGCATGGAAAGGTTGTGCCACAAGATGTCATCAGCTTTTTCTCTTGTCTGCTCCCAGTACAGTGGCACTAGTATTTGAGCTGTACAGTCAGTCAGTTCTGACCGGGGCCACCATCAGGGCAGTATTGGCAATACTGCAATCAGAGGCCCAGTTCACATTTAAAAAATGGAGACACACTGACATGGTTCAAAATAGGAACCAGTAATGGTGAGGAGGGGAAGGGGTCAGATGCTCCAACTGTATGGGCCCTGAAATAACTGATGGCAGAACTGTGCTTGACAGTTTGGTTGATAGGCACAAATCAGAATATAAATGCAAATCCCGCACTTCCTTAAAATAAAACTAATACGACTTCAGAAAATTACAGATTGTTGAACATATTTTTTTCAGTTTCCAGTTACCATCTACAAAACATACCAAAACTTAAATTACTTCTGCCCTGCCCACTAAGCCTGATATTAGGCGGACACTTCCTGTTCCGTAGAGTTCACTTTCCATCAGTCTCTTCATTATCATGACAGGAAAGATAACATTTGTGTATTAAACCTATGTATGAATAACAAAGGATCAATCATTTGCAATAGATGACAGACACAGCTCACTTCCTCTTCCTCCTTGCCTCTTAAGTTCTGCACACTTCGCAGAGTATGCCCACAATACTCTCCCATAGACAACAAGGAGTCATCTCCTGCTCATAGGCTTCTAAGGTCTGTGGCTGCTACAAAACTTATTTTAAATTCTGTTAGAAACAGCTGAGGTAATATGGCTGCCCCCAAAACCATGTGCAGATATCACATTTTAAAAATCAGTAGCCTAGAAATAAGGACAGATGTGAAGAAAGGAATATATATCAGCACCTTGTCCATATTTAGGACAAAAAAAAAAAAAAAGATTATGTACAGGACACCTGACACATCTATTTTAATAGATACACGTATTTTCCGTAAGAGAACTGTTCTGTTTTGTGTCATCCCTCTGTTTTTGCACTTTGCAATTTACAAATAATTTGACAAATGGGAGTTACCATTCCCTTTAATCAGTGCCGTCAGTGTCACTGTGCGGGGTCACATCCTATTAGTGAGGGGAATGGTAATGCCCTAATGTCAATTTACTATTACATTTCCAGGAGAGGAACAATAAACTAAAAATATGACCCAGCGTTATTTTACAGGAAATACAAGTTTTTGCCAAACACAACATGTCCGGGAGCTTTCAGTAATAAACATCTTGTCTACCATTTTGTACTTGTCATATAACTAAAGTTTACTTAAATACAGCTGCTCCACTCGTTTCTCAAAAATTGTTAAGCCAATAACTTAAACCTTCTAATTTTCTTACCTTACACTATCTACTCAGACCCTTTTCTTTTAATCGTTGTGGACAGGACATCAAAGCTATAGTACTTTTTGGGCTCTATGTACTTATTTTTATTAATAAAATTTCCTTATGGACATTTGGAGATGCCGACATCTGAAGTGTTGTTTTTCTCTAAGGACATCAAAGCTATGGTCAATATGGTCACATGATGTGTCACCACCATGACAAACCTACCTGTACACAAGAACCTGTGAGCATCCGTGTCTATGGGCTGGAGAGGAATCAATAGGGTAAATATTTTAATTAATTTAAGTTGATCGTACCCAGTGAAATAATTGTGCTGTTCTCATAAAAACTCTAAGGCTATGTTCACACGGCTTAAAATGGGCCGTATTTCGGTCCGTAATTACGCGCCGGAGTGCGCAAATTACGGGCTGAAAACGGCCCAGTCATTACGGTAATCCACAGTTCTCATAGAGAACTATGGACTACGTCTCCTCTTCCTGCTCGGCGAATCCGCCGGGCGGGGAGATAATTGACATGTGAATTACCAGCGGCGTATACGCGCCGCTGGTAATGCAAGTCTATGGGCCGGCGTAGTGCCGGCCCCCTGCATACTCCCCCGCTTCTGCCCCGCCCCCGGCCACATGCCGTAATTGCGGGGCGTAATTACGTCCCGCAGTTATGCCGTGTGAACCTAGCCTAAGGGTGACATGTCAGAAAAGAGGCGTCGCCACGGCAATTTTAAGGCACATTAAATGAGTGTATAGTCCACCTGAATGAACGAACCTGTCATAAATCTGGCATGTGGCATACCTTGCATAGTGTAACTGATGCACCTAACTTAAGCACATAGCATATCATAGCTGGCATATTTGATGCGCCTACTTTAGGGGCAATCAAATTTGTCCTGCCTGGCATATAATGTGCCTAGTTTTGGTGAACTGTGTACAGTTCAATTATATAGAGAATAGAACGTCAACAGTTTTTTGGCTCAAAAGACACAAAAAAAATGGTGCAGCCCTAATGGGACATGTCACACAAAGTGATCATGAGATCTTTCCAGATGTTAAGTTATTTTTTTTACTTTCTCAAGCTTTCTTAGTGGATATTCACACGGTATATTTTCGGCACATAATTGCGCCGCAATATCCCCGAAGTACACCCTGCAAATATGATAAAATTTTAGCACTCATTGAGTGCTATGATTTTCAGACATATCGTTTGCGTTGACCAGCGCGCACTTTCAAACAGCCAGCATATAGAGGCGTGTACAGTACACGCCACCATGCAGGGGAAAAGTCTTGTTAACATATCCTTAATCTTTCATTTTGTTTCATTCGAGTTCTGGGGCACCAAAAACCAGGCTATAGGTAAAAAGTGCCCAAAACACATTCTCCATGTAGAGGATGGTGGAGGGCCTTCTACTGTGAAGGCACCAGGAACTTGCTCCCTATTGCCCTTTCTATAATCCAATGCTAATGACTTGCTTTTCTTAGTCCATGATGGCCTACTTATCATAAGATCCTCACAAATCTTTTTTGTTCTGAAATGGGATTCCACACCATTTTATCACTTGTTTAACACCTAAATTGGATTCACATAACTTGCAGGGGTCAGAACTTGGTCCTCATAGTCTACAATCCTGATAACCCTTGCTGTTTCTGTCCTCTTTATCCACTGCAAGCAAGTCTTGACAAATCACAATATCCAGCATTTTTCTTTACAAATTGTACATATCCGGTTCTGTCTACAATGTCTTTTTGCTTCTTCACAACTAGCTGAAATAGCCTTTCAGAGCCATAAACAACAAGACGACGGGCATCAATAAAGTTTGATTTAATCAAGAAATGACATCCATTTCATCAGACCCATCCATCACCTCTCGTTGTTCTTAGTGCCAGAATGGTTTATGCTACCCAGTTTAAAAGAGAAGGAGGCAGGGGAGATAATTCAGCAGACACACACACATGTTCTTCTTTCAGTATAGGGGCATTGATCAGTAACCCCCTTACTATACAGCGCTCATATTTATGCACATGCTTATTTATATGTCAGAAAGAAATATTTATGGTTCTTTTAGAAAATTGTCTTTCTACTTGCACTACGTACATGGAGATATTTCATCCTCTCTCTCCCAGTCCTCTAATAAGACTTCTATTCATTGAAGCTTTCAGTCCTAGCTACTACATAAGAAAAGTGAGTGGTGTTTTAGGCGATACATCATAATATTGGAGAACAATCACAAAAATACACAATACAAGCTTTAGTGGTGGCAATGATGATCGGGTTCTTGGTACTAGGGTGCTCATAGGTTTGTTTGCTAGATAAATGAAAATACAGGGATGCAGAACTTTTTTTTTTTTTTTTTTGGTCCGAGGGTCAGATTAAAGCACTCCTTAGGGATGAAATAAAAATTAAATAACCATTAGCTACATTTGTGGCATATAAATTCCAGTAATTCATCAATATTCAGAGAATGGGGAATGTGTCACTGCAAAACCACAAATCCCACGAGGTATGTGTTTTGAAATGGAGTATGGTTTATTCTGCTAGCCTTTATCACCAACAAGCTAACAGCTGTAGTTGAGATGGTATAATACAACTTGTAGCAATGCTGGGGGGCAAGAAATATACCAGGAGTCACATGAAATGGCAATATAAAGTGTACCAATAAAAAAAACTCCCCCCTAGATGATTCAGCAAACAGACAGCGGGTGGACGAAGACATACAGGTATGCATGATTTGGTGGAGTTTCAAACGCGTGTACACTCCAGCAACAGAAGAGTAATGGCGAAAACTGTCCCTGGCTAACTTTCCCTTATGTTTTCCCTCAAACCTGTATCCCTGACGTTAACCTTTTTCCCCTCTCCCCTTTTCCTCAAATATATCTGTAAGCTAGAACTGTCCCTAATACTGCAACTGGCTTTAGTACCCAGGTCAGGGCCCAACAGAAGCTAGCCAAACACTAAAGGCAGCATCTATGAATTCGCCTCAACATTTTTTTGCCATATATTGCCGGTTCTATAGATGTATGAACAAGCAAACTTGGTGCAATGTGCGCCTGACGACACATTTTAATGCGCCAAAGTTTGGTGCGAAACTGCCATACAACGTTTGGCACATTACACTCTATGCACCGTACAGAGTTTGGCACGTTACACTTTATGCACAATACAGAGTTTGGCGTATTACACTCTATGCACCATACAGAGTTTGGCGCATTAGACTCTATACACCATACAGAGTTTGGCGCATTACACTCTATGCACCAAACAGAGCTAGGCGCATTACACTCTATGCACCATACAGAGTTTGGCCCGTTACACTCTATACGCCAAAATGTTTGCCGCATTACACTTTCATTCATACTGTCGTATTATACACTCCTCTATATCTATTTAGCAATGGTGCATGCGAATTCGTAGATGTCGCCCTAAATCTAGATTTCTCAAAAACTAGTCCAAAACTAAACCAAACAAGACTGAGAAAAGAAGATAATTCAGCCTGACACAACTAAACTGACAGTAGACAGAAAAGAAGAATCCAACACAGCATAATTAGAAATGATCCAAACTTCTATACTCAGAACAGAATGTCATTTTCAGCTAAGCTATATAAAGACCTAATAAACTCAGGTGCATAGCCAGGTCAGCTGACAAGCAAGGATCCTGAGCAGTTGCCATGCAATCATTTCAAACCTAAAGTACGCTAATTAACAGAAGGCGCAAAGATAGACTAGACAGTCTAAACCTATGCCAGTTTTATCAACAGTATGATAAATGTGGCACATTGCAAGATTTTTTTAGATAGTATTAATAAATCTGATCCAATGTGTTCAAAATATGCAAATTCAGTATTTCTGCTCCAAAATCTGCAACAATTAACTTTCATTGCAGATTTGTTGCAGATTGATTTCCCCATCACAGTCAATGGAGAAATGTACAACAAATATGCAACAGAAACGGTCATGCTGCAGATTAAAAATCCGCACTGCAGGTCAATTTCCAGATGGATATAATGCATATTTTTTTCGCAGCATGTGGATGACATTTATCAAAAAAATTTAATCCACTTACAAATCCAAAGCAAGAAAATCCAGAGCATAACGCTCCCATGAGCATTTACCTTTAAGAGTATGTTCACAATGGACAGATCTGCTGTACATTTTTGTGCACATTATTCTAAATCAGCTTCAATGGGAGAAGTCAAGATTTTGCCTTCTCCCAATAAAACCTAAGGGCTTATCTATGTAGAAGACAACGTCAATTGGCTGAAGACTTTGGTAGTCACATAATGCTTGCTAACCTCTTGCCTTATCCCTGGTGGGGGTCGTCCTCCAAAAACATCGCATTGGCATGTAGTCATGCTTGTTTCACATCCAACAACATCTTATTTTTTTTGTATCATCGTTTATGGACTTATTGACTGATGCATTTGCTGATATCATTATGAGACTCTACACTATGGGTGAATACATAAGAAGTCTGTTGTTTATTATTTATGTGCATATAAATGAAATATTTGCTAGAAAGAGGAAATGTGCTCTGTGCATACGTTTATATGACGCTACCCGGCCATGAAGCAGGCACTTGCCAGCAAAACTGACATTGATGCTTTACGCCACTGATGCTTGTTTCTTGAACTAATACATTCTGTTTCATACGAATAAACATACATTATTGATCCATGCAATAAAAACAGGATTTGAGATAAAGGCTCATGATTTGTTTGTTTTTTGTGTTTTTTTTAGAAATATTTTGAAAGTCATTTAGATTTATGTAGGAGATTTGCTGCAAAGAAATTGAAATCTGCAAAACAAGGATTGATTTCCTGAAGTGAGAAGCAATTCGGAATGACTACGAGCAATTTTAAAGCGAAAATGCCTGTAATTTGTTTATTCAGAAGCTATCATACATGACAACATGTACAGCTTCTAAAGCTTCAGAACGCAATATATTCAATCTGGCCACATTACAGTAGGTCACATTTTCTATATGAGTCACTGCTATTATTTATAAAGCCATCACAGCTACCAGTATCTTCAATAATAATGTTTAAACGGAAGCCTTATTACACTGTGAGACCCGAAACCTCTTCTGTGGGATTCTGTACTTCTAAGGATTACACATATTGGAATCCTATTAGTAAGATACACAGGCAAACAAGCGCATTCTTCTTCACATTAGAAGAGAAAGTAAAAGGTGTGAAAACTATAATATGGGATATGATATGATATGACGTAAGATTAGCACATATTCCATAGTTGAAACCTGGGTCAGACAGGACCACTACCAGTTTACCAGCAAAGGTGAGTCCCAAAGTTCCATAGAAGACATTCTCATATAGAGATGACTGAAGCCAATCACTCTAACCTCATGAGTTACTTTTATATCCTTGGCCTTATGTGTTTTGGTGGGCCAAAGAACCCTATTCTCACACCTCTTGAAACCTAGTCCTTTTAGTTAGTTGAAACCAAGACCTTGTTTTAGTTGATCAACCACTTCCAAATGAAACCAAGAGACTGAGCCTGATCTGATACCATTAATACTTTGGCCATCATTGTAATCAAGGGCTTCCATGGGCCCACCAAAGAAAAATAGGGAAGAGGGCCTGCCCTACAGCTGTAAAGAAAATGCACACATCCACTTTTAATTTAGTGTCACTTTAAACAGAAATTAATAATTATACTATAAAGTTTGGAATTTCTCAATTAACTCCTTAACAACCGCGCACCGTCTTTTGGCGTCAGCCGGTGCGGGTCGTTCGTCTGCAGCGACGTCTTTTGGCGTCGCTGCAGACATCGGAGTTTGCGGCGCCCGGCGCCGCAGCTGCGCTGGGATCGGGGCTGTACTACACAGCCCTGATCCCAGAGCATCTCAGGCGAGCACCGGGTAGCGGAGGAAACCTCCACAACCCGGTGCTTTAACCCTTTGATTGCGGCGGTGCGTTACCCCAGCACAATCAAAGGGTTTCCCTGCTCTGTCAGGTGATCGGAACAACAGACCCCAGGGAATGGCTGCACAGTCAGCCCTGGGGACCTAGAGTGGCCCCAGAGTTGTCTATGTATGAAGTCAGTGACTAGGACACACTGTGTGGTGTCCTAATCACTGCCTGTGTCAAATTGACACAGATTAGAATGTATTAGCCTATATAAATATGCTAATACATTACCAAATGTAAAAAAATAAATTAAAATTTTTTTTTAAAACAGTTCTCTCTTCAGGGGAATAAAAAAAAGTAAAAAAAACATAAAGTGTAAAAAAAAAAATAATAAAAAAATAATAAAATAAAAATTAATATTTAATAAAAATAATGGTGCATAACTTACACACACAAAAAACCGTACACATATTGGGTATTCACACGACTGTAATAACCTGTATAATTAAACTAACAAGTTATTAAGTGTGAAAAGTGAATGGTGTAAAAACAAAATTAAAAAAAACAAAAAATAAATAAAAAAATACTGCAATTATTATAAGTGAACTTAAACTATTCCCCTATAAAGTACAACTTGTCTCGAATAAAACGAGGTCTCATACAACTGCGTCATTGAAAAGCTAAAAAAGTTACAACTGTTGAAACACAAGGAGGCAAAAACTAAAAAAAAAATTTTATGGTCATTAAAAACGCATAAGGGGTTAAGAGAACAGCAATAATATCAATTACTATATGAATCCCATAGTATAAAGGACTTATGAAGTTTCAGTCTTAAAGGGGTTGCCATCAGCTTTAACCTCTACGCTGCAGCCAGTTTTAAACTTTGTGACAGAGCCCCATTTTTCAGATCTGACATGTGTCCCTTTATGTGGAAATAACTTTTTAATGGTTTTTACCTATCCATGTGATTCAGAGTCTGCTTTCTAGTGACACAATGCGCTTTCAGTTAGAAATACATTTTAGTCCATAGAGTCCTTGTTTATTTGTGAAAAATATAAAAAATTTTAGAAAATTTGGAAAAATTTTCCATTTTCAGATTTTCAAAAATGTCTTTATGTAAGGCAGATAGTTATTCCACAATTCATAGCTTATAGCAAGCATCTGCCATACAGTATGTCTACTTTAGGTTGGAATAATGTTTTTAATATCTTTCTATTTTTTCACGACATTAAGGAGCTTAGAAATTTAGCAGCCATTTTTTCAATTTTCAAGAAAATTTGTAACACAGACTTTTTTAGAGACCAGTCTAGTTCTGACATGACTTTTTAGTGGTCTCTTTGTTAGACATCTTTATAAATGACTCAATCTAAAAACTGGACCCCTTAAAGTATTCAAAACAGCACTTAGGAAGTTTGTTATTTCAGTGTTTCACAGGATTAAAAGGAAAGTGGAGGTAAAGTTTTAGAATATGACTTTTTTGCAGATTTTCACAATGACCAAAATACAACAATCCTGGTAGTGCTTTTTATTTCTTTTACAGTGGTCACTATGCGGTATAAATGACATGCTAGCTTTACTCAACAGGTCGACAGAATTACAGCCATACCCAATTTGCATATTTATATGTTTTACTGCTTTTATGCAATAAAATCACTTTTATTTAAAAAAAGGAATACATTTTTGCATCGCCATTATTTTTCTGTGTACGGAACTGTGTAGGGGCTTGTTTTTTATGCAGGATGAGTTGATGTTTTAATTGGTACCATTTTGGTTGGACACAACTTTTTGATACATTTTTGGGAGGGAGAATAAGGAAAATACAGCAATACTGATAGTGGTTTTGTATTTTTTACAAAATTCACCCAGCAGTATAAAGGACATGTTAGCTTTACTCTGCAGGGTGATATGATTACAGTGATACCCAATTTAAATCTTTTTTTTATGTTGTAGCAGTTTAAAAAAATAAAAATGTTTTTGTTGTGTAAAAATGTGTATGCATCGCTGTCTTCTGATTTTTGCCATATTTTTTAAAATTTTTCTGCATACGGAGTTGTGATTGGCTGCAGTGTCATGTGAGTTATATAGGTGACATCATCGGTGGGAGATGTGGTGGCAGTACTGCGGGTTTGTACTTTTTTATGTTTCAGTACAGGGATGGGTAGATGGTGGAGTTTTTGAAACCATTGGAAAAAATGTTTCTTTTTAAATGTATGGACTTTTTTATTTGCCTATTTACTGCACTATATTTCCTTCTAACTTTGTAACTTTAACCTATTTTCCTCGGTTTTCACCTTAAATCCCTCTGACTGCAATTTCAATTTGTTATCTCCTTGCCCATGTACATAATATCACAGTTGTAAGTGAGAAGGGATTGTAAATGTATACACATATATAGAAAGGACACAGGAAATCTAACAGGTGCTACTGCTGCTGCTGCCCGTGGCAATACGAGCTGAATGAATATTGTAATGGACAGAGCGAGCAGAGTGTTTTTTGGCCCAATCTCAAACTGCAGAGCACAGGGACAGAGAAAAACATGGCAATCAAGAGGGAAACTATTTATTCTATGCTTGTCAGAAGGAACAGGAACAGAGAAAAGTTCAAAGAAATCACAAGTCCTATTGGTTAGAGCCGAGGTGTTACAAAATGTCATAAACTGCCAGACGGTAGGGATAGTTTATTGGGTTAGAGACAAAAAGACAATGCCTATAAGACGCAATTAAATCTACAGAGCATTGTACTGTATATAATATGGAATGTACAATACCATTAAGGGAAATATATATTTCAACATACAGCACTAGATGAACATCTCAGGAGCCTGTAGACACAGATTGTCTCTGGCCGTGAAGTGGGTCACACCTTAGTGGGTGTCCTCCTCTCACTGCCACAGCACTGTAATTTACATAAAAAATACACACATGTGGTATATTAATAAAGCTATTCAGTGTATTCATATGTAATTTGCATTTTTAGCAGGCACCATTCCCCCAGTTTACTGTTCACTGTTTACTGTGCTTTCAGGCAACTCCATATCTATCTATCTATCTATCTATCTATCTATCTATCTATCTATCTATCTATCTATCTATCTGTCTGTCTGTCTACACACACACACAAATATATATATATATATATTATATATATATATACACACCACACACATACATACATATACCCCATATGTACATGTATATCTATGTATCTATCTAGATGTATGTATATATATATATATATACACTCACCGGCCACTTTATTAGGTACACCTGTCCAACTGCTCGTTAACAATTAATTTCTAATCAGCCAATCACATGGCGGCAACTCAGTGCATTTAGGCATGTAGACATGGTCAAGACAATCTCCTGCAGTTCAAACCGAGCATCAGTATGGGGAAGAAAGGTGATTTGAGTGCCTTTGAACGTGGCATGGTTGTTGGTGCCAGAAGGGCTGGTCTGAGTATTTCAGAAACTGCTGATTCTCCTGGGGATTTTCACGCACAGCCATCTCTGGGGTTTACAGAGAATGGTCCGAAAACGAAAAAACATCCAGTGAGCGGCAGTCCTGTGGGCGGAAATGCCTTGTTGATGCCAGAGGTCAAAGGAGAATGGGCAGACTGGTTCGAGCTGATAGAAAGGCAACAGTGACTCAAATAGCCACCCGTTACAACCAAGGTAGGCAGAAGAGCATCTCTGAACGCACAGTACGGCGAAGACTTTGAGGCAGATGGGCTACAGCAGCAGAAGACCATACCGGGTGCCACTCCTTCAGCTAAGAACAGGAAACTGAGGCTCCAATTTGCCCAAGCTCATCGAAATTGGACAGTAGAAGATTGGAAAAACGTTGCCTGGTCTGATGAGTCTCGATTTCTGCTGCGACATTCGGATGGTAGGGTCAGAATTTGGCGTCAACAACATGAAAGCATGGAATCCATCCTGCCTTGTAGCAACGGTTCAGGCTGGTGGTGGTGGTGTCATGGTGTGGGGAATATTTTCTTGGCACCTTTGGGCCCCTTGGTACCAAATTGAGCATCGTTGCAACACCTTGTTGAATCTATGCCACGAAGAATTGAGGCAGTTCTGAAGGCAAAAGGGGGCCAACCCGTTACTAGCATGGTGTACCTAATAAAGTGGCCGGTGTGAGTGTATATTATATGTATGTTATTAATATATATATTATATATATATATATATATATATATATATATATTATATATAATATTATATGTCTCCAGTATACGTATGTCTTTTTTCCTAGTGCTATCTCTTTTTCGTGTAAGTGGCACACAAGCACCTGAATATCCTTGTGACATGAAAGAAATTAGTTTATCAAATCAGGTGGCCTTCTTCCCTTGATCCATGGTGCAGTTCTGATGCTCATGTGCCAAATGTGGGTACTATTGGAAGTGGTCAGGGAGCAGCATGGGTGCTCTGTCCGATCTGTGACTACGCAACCCCATATACAGCAAACTGTGATGAACAGTGAGATCTGACAACTTTCTACCATAGCCATCATTAACTTTTCACACATCTATATTAATCTTTAATTCATCTTTGATATGTATAGAGCTGGATTTGCCTAAAAGCACAGTAAGGGATTATTATTTATTTTAAAGCACCGTTAGTTCTAGGGCGCTGTATATTTGAAGGGGGGTTATCTACAAGGAAGGTGGCAAGAGACAGGATATGACCGGCAGACATGTTTGTGGAGGGTGTAGTGGCAGCGAGGTTATTGTAGGCTGTAGGCTATCCTAAAGAGATGGGTTTTCATGTTGGACATGTGTGTATGGTGGTGTATGGGCAGAAGGGTTATTGTAGGTTGCAGGTTCCTGAAGAGATGGGTTTTCAGGTTGAACATGTGTGTATGGTGGTGTAGTGGCAGCAGGATAATTGTAGGCTATCCTGAAGAGATGGGTTTTCAGGTTGGATGTGTGTGTATGGTGGTGTAGTGGCAGCTGGGTTATTGTAGGCTATCCTGAAGAGATGGGTTGTCAGGTTGGACATGTGTGTATGGTGGTGTAGTGGCAGCAGGGTTATTGTAGGCTATCCTGAAGAGATGGATTTTTCAGGTTGGACATGTGTGTATGGTGGTGTAGTGGCAGCAGGGTTATTTTAGGTTATCCTGAAGAGATAGGTTTTCAGGTTGGACATGTGTGTATGGTGGTGTAGAGGCAGCAGGGTTGTTGTCAGGTTGGACATGTGTGTATGGTGGTGTAGGGGTAGTAGGGTTATTGTAGCTTGTGGACTATCCTGAAGAGATGGCTTTTTCAGGTTGAACATGTGTGTATGGGGGTGTAGTGGCAGCAGGGTTATTGTAGGCTATCCTGAAGTGATGGGTTCTCAGGTTGGACATGTGTGTATGGTGGTGTAGTGGCAGCAGGGTTATTGTAGGCTATCCTGAAGAGATGGGTTTTCAGGTTGGACATGTGTGTTTGGTGGTGTAGTGGCAGCAGAGTTATTGTAGGCTGTAGACTATCCTGAAGAGATGGGTTGTCAGGTTGGAAAAGGGGTTTATGGGGTTAATGGCACAGGGTTATTGAGGCTAACCTGAAGAGAGGGGTTGTGGGTTGGAATGTGTGTAGGTGCTGTAGGGCAACGGGGTTTTAGTAGCTATCCGAGGAGAGGGTTTTTAGGGGGGAATTGTGTAGGGGGTGCTGTGTGGCAGCAGGGTTTATTGTGGGGCTACCTGAAAGGGGGGTTGTCATTGGACATTGTGTATGGGGGTTAGGGTAGCAGGGTTTATTGTAGATTTAGGTCCTCAGAGATGGGTTTTCAGGTTGGATATGTAGTTAAGTTTTGGTGGAGCGGGTTTTACTGAGGTTATAAGCTATCCTGAAGAGGTGGGTTTTCAAGTTACTCTTAAAGCTAGTGTTATAATTTATTATCTCAGCAGGCATCGCCCCCTAAGACTTCTCCTGCGCTCCCCCCATACTCTGGAGCTTACTATCCAACACTAAATCTCTCAAACCTCGTTTCTTAAAAGGCTAGCTTTTATCACAACTTGCTCTATATGGGTTTGCATAGCCATAGACTGGTGAGAACGGCCATGCCATATTCATACATAGAAAATTATGCAAAATCTTGGTAGAACTACATTCTGCACTGCATAGATACATCATCTCAACAGTACACAGTATAATGACAATCTGCACTGATTCTTTCTCTTAAACCCCCCTTTTTTTATTAAGTATGGTACCTCTTTCTTACCAAAAATCTTTCACCGTGAAAGAGCAAATATCTCACTGTACATATTACTATCATACGGTTACTGAAAAAAATCCCCACTAACCAAAGACCTTTTTCCCATTTGGCAATACATAAGGCCAATAACCAGGCAGAACAGACCACACTTACCACCAAAATGACAAATTTTTGCATACTTAATTAAAAAAAGCAGTATAGAAAAAACAATTTCACTGCCATATAGTGATAGAAACCAATGTACCCAGGCACTTTGCAAGCCTAATAAGTGATTAAAGTTCAGTTACAGCCAGTGACTAATAGGTGATATCTATGTAGAGTACTTCTCTTTCTTCTCCATCCATCCCCACCGGCCATGACACGTTTTTTTTCAGAAAAACCCCTTTCAATTCCATTGGGAAAGAGGGAAACCATTGTGTGGTCTGCGCATGTATTTCCAGTAAAACAACAGACACCCTGGCGGAAACCCAACAGATCCCACTGTGGGCAAAAGGTTCATTTAGGGCCTGTGTCTATGAAGGGTCCAGTTCCACCTCTGAACCTCCAACACAAGTGATAAGCAGCCCTTCTACATCTCACTTTTCTAGTACCTTCCCTCCTTGGTTCCCAATACAGTAAGAAGTAGGTAGTGTGTTCATCATGGTGTTTTTCCCGTCTGTTTTAAATAAATAAAACATAAACCATATGAAGTTTAACCTACAAAAACACTGATACAGTATAAATATAAAAAAGATATTTTTTTATCTAAATACTGTACAAATTAAACACAAATAATAAAATATGAATTGCAATTGTTTTTAAAATACGTGATTGCTTTAATTGATTTATTCAAAGATCTGTACCCCCTTTTTATATAACTTGAAAAAAATAATTCAAAATTATTGAAAATAAAAACACAAAAATTTACATAGATTTCATTTACGAGTTATGGATTTTTACAAAATGCAAAAGGAGCATTGAAGCATAACATAAACCCACAAAAGGTGCTCAAAACTGCCTACAAAAACAAAAGTAATTTGGACCCATACATATTAAACATACAAAGGAAACAACCATAACATGTACACCCCAGCAAATGTTTTGCCCAATGCTTATTGAGAGAACGTTTAAATAGTTTTACAAAGGGACGTTTTGGCTATGTTACCTGAGAGGAAAAAAACACCCGAAAAAAAGAATTACAAAAACGTTTTAGAAAAATAGTTTTCTGCCACTGGCCCTTTAAAAACAGCAAAAAAACGGCCCGTTTTTTGGCGCTTTTCGTTTTTTGGGGGGTTTTTTGGAGGTTTTTTGAAGGTCTTTGCTCTTTTTTTAATTTGCACAAATTAAAACCCGGAGAAAAAACACCCTACAGGGGGAGTTTTAGTTTGTGTCACTTCCCTTTTGATCACTTAGCCATTGTGAGCAATTTTCCTTTGTGTGCTGCTCTGCGGCTACTGCTTTATTTAAAAATTTTGCACCCGATTTTTTCACCAAAATCCACAAAAAACCCCAAATTTTCTTTCCATAAGCAAAAAACTGTATTACGTAAAAAACTTTTAAAAAAAAGGATTTTTTACCGCCAAAATCCCAAAAGCATTATTGAGCCAAATTCCGTAAAAAAAAAAAAATTTTTAAAGGGGCAAAGCGAATCAGTTTATTAGCGCCAACATTTTTAAAAGAAAATTTATCTTTCCCCCCAAACATCAAAAAAACGGATTCTGGGGGCCGAATTCCATAAAAAAATTTTTTTATTTGCGCAAAAGCTAGATCATTTATTAGGCCAAAAACTTTAAAAAAACGGGTTTTAGCACCAAAAGCCCTAAAAACGGATTCTTTCGCCAAAATCCGTAAAAAACGATTTTTGGCGCAAAGCGAGTAAATTTTTAGGCCAAAAACTGTAAAAAAATATTTTTTGTGTCAAAAAAAAGTAAAAAAAAAGGGTTTTTGCGGCAAAATCCGTAAAAAAAACTTATTTTTTGGGGTCAGAGGCGAGATAACTTATTACGCCAAAAATTTTAAAAAAAAATATTTTAGTGTCAAAAACCGTAAAAAAAAGATTTTTTCGCCAAAATCCCTAAAAAAAAACGAATTTTGGCGTAGAACGAATAGCGTTATTAGCGCAAAATCTGTAAAAAAAATTATTTTAGTGTCAAACGTAAAAAATTTTATTTTTGCGCCAAAATCTGTAAAAAAAAAACGTATTTTTGGCGTCAGAGGCGAGATAACGTTATTAGCACCAAAATCTGTAAAAAAAATTATTTTAGTATTCAAAAAACGAACAAAAACTGACTTTTGATCACAAAATCCGTAGAAAAAAAGAATTTTTGGCGTAGAGCGAGATAACGTTTATAGCGCCAAAATATGTAAAAAAAATTATTTAAGTGACAAAAAAGCGAAAAAAAACGGATTATTTGCGCCAAAAACCGTAAAAAAAAATTATTTTATGCCGACAGAAACGCGATTACGTTATTAGCAGCGCAAAATCTGTAAAAAAAATAGTTTTTGTGCCAAAAACATAAAAAAACGGATTTTGCGCCAAAATCCGTAAAAAAAACTTAATTTTAGGCGTCAAAGAGGCGTAGATAACGATAATAGCGGCAAAAATATGTAAAAAAGAAAAATTTATTTAAGTGTCCCAAAACGTAAAAAAAAAAAACGATATTATGCGCCAAAATCCGTAAAAAAATGTAATATTTGAGCGTCAAAAGCGAGATAACTTATATTAGCGCCAAAAACTGTAAAAAAAATTATTTTATGTGAAAAAACGTAAAAAATTTATTTTTTTCGCCAAAATCCGTAAAAAAAAACGTATTATGGCGTCAGGGCGAGATAACGTTATATATCGCCGAGAAATATGTACAAAAAATTATTTTAGTGTCAAAAAAACGTAAAAAAACGGAATTTTGCGCAAAATCCCATAAAAAAAACAGATTTTGGCGTCAGAGGCGAGATAATAACGATATAAGCGCCATAAATAAGTTAAAAAAAAATAATTTTAGTGCCAAAAAACGTCAAAAAACGGATTCTTGCGCCAAAATCGTAAAAAAACTATATTTTGCGTCAGAAGCGAGATAACGTTATTAAGCGGCCAATCTGTAAAAAAAATTATTTTAGTGTCAAAAAAACGTAAAAAAAGGATTTTTGCCCAAAATCCGTAAAAAAACATATTTTTGGCTTCAGAAGCGAGATAACTTTATTAGCGGCCAAAAATGTAAAAAGAAAATAATATAAGTGACAAAAAACGGAAAAAACGTATTTTTGCGCCAAAAACGTAAAAAAAAAACGTATTTTTTTGCGTCAAATGCGATATACTCGTTATTAGGCTGCAAAATACTGTAAAACAAAATTATTTTAGTAGCCAAAAAACATAAAAAATGGATTCTGCGCCAAATCCGAAAAAAGACGTTATTCAGGCGCCAAAATCCGTAAAAAAACGATTTTCAGCATCATTAGCGAGATAACTTTTATTTAGCGCCAAATTATGTTTTAGAAGAGTGATTTTTAGCATCAAAATATAAAAAAAAAACTGATTCAGTAAGCCAAAATCAGTAAAAAACTTATTTTTAGCGAAACAATATGATTAGGCGCAAAAATCGTTAGCGCCAAAGCATGATCATTTTATAACGAAAAGGTAGCAAAAGGACTCATCAACACTTGTATACAAATTTGGATAAGGATTACCTTTGTTACCACCCATAATAGATGTAACTAGGGTCACGGGAGGGTTTCATTGAAAAAGCGCGGCAGAAAAACGCGCCAAAAGAATCGCGTCCAGACGTGCGGGCACACCTCGCGTTCCAATAGACTCCTGATACGTAAATTTTCTGCCCGTTTCTGGGTGTTTTTTAGAGCTGTAGCAAAATACGACCATAAAAAAAAACGAGCAGAAAAAAGCAGCTCAGTGTAGACAGCAGGACGTGTTTTTACAATAGAAGTCTAAGGTAGAAGTGCTTACAGTCGATTTAACCAGCGTTATCATTAGAAAACGAAAAACGCCCAGGGAAAAACGGAGTTTTATTCTTTGCAGTGTAGACAGAGCCTTATGTCATATTGTATTTTCTCAACATGTGTTTTTACTTTTATACTTTTAAGTGCTTTTTGTAGGAATATATTATTATTTAAACACACAGTTATTTATGTATTTATTGCTGCTCCCATTTTATTTCTTAGATCAGTGTGTTCAGAACTGCACTATACACTGACCACTGTTACAATACTTGCTTAGGCCTACGTTGTGTTATTGTCATCTGAAGCAACTCCATTAAAGGGGTTGTCTCACTACATTGATTCATCTTGCCTCAGTCCTGTTTTCTTGGTTTCATTTTGAAATAGAGCATGTTTACCTGCTTCTACTCGGCTGCATTATAAGCCAGTTCTGTACTAATAGCAACCAGTGCTCGGCAGCCTATCAGGAGAAGGATCGTACAGGTCTGTATGCCTATAGCGGACCTGAGGAGGCTGATGCAGCCCATGCCAGAGGGATACCGATGAATAGGTAGGACACTGTTAATGGACCTATATTAGGCAAAGTTGAACTTGTTTTTGCAAGGATTCTTAAACATAAAAAAGTGCAGCAATCCATGTGTAGTGATACAACCCCATAAAGTGCTAATTGAGGTGAGCTGTCATTTAATGCAATTATAGCAAGAGATGTAATCGGAGTCAAATATATAGGTTAAAGCAACAACGCTAGGTAAAGTGTATCATCTCGCACCACGCACCACCTCAAGGCCCTATAACAGGCATAATGTCATGTGTCAGATTTACCTGTATTGTTGCTTTAAACACATTACACCTTAGACACCTCTAGAAAGAAATATACACAGACAGATGTACATACGAAACGTTAACAGATGGACACACTGACAGAGAGACATGAGAGCAGGACAATATCTGTGAAGGACAATACTGTCCTTTGTTTCCAGCTCTGCGCTGTACAGGTGCTGCCGAAAGCCTCATTACATTAGATATGGAGATTTAATGAGTTCTAGAGTCTAGAGCCAGTCAGATGAGCTCAAGTCATCTCTCACCCACCTGAAGGACATCCAATGTCATATGTGCTTCAAGATGCAACAATGCTTCTCAGGAAACTCCCCAACATAGTAGGGTCTGGTTTTCTGCCCATTTAATGAGTACTTTTTCCCCAAAAAATGTATTATTTGGGATCATTAAATAGAACTTCAAGTCTATGGTGAGCCTTACAAAATTACTAGAAAATTTACAGTTCTCATGTTGTTTTGAACTCTTTTTTTTCCAAGCCTATCTTCACCCCAAGCTGATATTGCAGCTGAAAATGTTTCTGTACCCTCATCTCTGCTTCCATTACAAGTGACAGCGCTGACAAGAGCACAAAAACCCACCAAATGGACCTTAATTGCAGCCCTCTGAGTGTCTGTGCAGACCATGTCTTAGCTCTCGTGTGACAGGGACAGGAAATAGCATTAATGCACCTGAATTTGGGAAAATGCAATTGTATTACACTTCCAGCACATTGCTTACATTCCCACATATGACACAAGATTTTTATATTTCGTTACAAGACAAATTTGCTGTCTATCCTGTATAATATATTTCGACGCTTTCTTAGCACATAGCAGGGTTCAAATGCTGTAGGTTAACTGGTAACCATAAAACATAGCCACAGTAACAATTACTCAGACACAATCTTTTCAAGCCTCTGGCAAACAGGGCTAAGACCTAGAGCACCACTACAGGGACATATTTATGTTTCCGTCATGTATCATGTGTACTTATGTTACAGAAAGCAATGGACAATAGTGCCTGCTTGGGAGAAGCCTGGCAAGCAGAAAATAGGGAGTGTGGAGCAGGCGAGCATTCTTCCTACATTCATTGTGTACGTTCAATATAAGGCATGTATTTAACTAATATAGCAGCCAACCCAACCTGCTGACCTGTTACAGACCATAATAATCTCCACGAGAAGTATTACATATACCGGTCTTAATTAAAATATTAACATAGCTGAGCAAAACAGGTAGCAGGGAATTACAGAGAAATAACATACAGCAAATATAAAAAATGCACAATATATAGAAGCCTATCTCATTACAAAACATGGAAATACAGGTTTTACTGCAGTTTAATACATTTTCTGGCTTAAAGGGGCTGTCTCGCTACAAAGATTACTTTTTATGTTAAAGATCTTGCAAAAACAAGTCACTTTGCATATATGTCCATTAACAGTGTCCTACTATTACCTAGATGTCCCCATTGTATGGGCTACTCACAGGTCCTATAGCTACAGACCTGTTCAATCTCTCAAGAATAGGCTGGCCATCAATGTTGATATAGCTATAAGAACCTGTTTTGCTACTGCAGCTAGTGGAAGTCAGAAAACACGGCCCGAATTCAAAATGAAACCAAGGAAAACATGGGTACAAAACAATGTAGTTGAGACAACCCCTTTAAGTGGGTTTTTTCACATACAGACTGTATCACAGAAGCCACATCAGCCTTCAGGCTCCCATTACCTTATCAAGCTGTGGTGGCAGTTCCTACAGTCAGAGATTGACATTTCAACTCTGCTATTACTAGCTGAGCCTGTTACAGGGACATTGGTGAGGAAAGGGTCTAAACAGCAGGACAGAAGGCTATAGAGGGCTAAAGGGTTAATGTTTGTCAGTAAGAAAGATAAATAAGCTCTATCCTTCTGTCAGGAAAACCCGCTGGGGCCCGTTCGTATGTTTTATGGCCTGACTTGGGATGTATTGTGATGTTGCGCTCCCACTAGGGGTGCACAAGGTCAGCCGGAGACGGTTTCACTGTTAACCCCTGTCCACATGGGCACAGGAAGAACCAGGGAGTGCAAGAGGATACCCACAATTCTGAACAGCTGGGAGAGATCTGTTTGCCTGCATTGGTTAAACAGAGCTCTGTCAGCCCAGTAAATTGCCACCAGTTCCTCGTTGGTTATAAGACCGGTCCGTTACAGACCGACAAGGCCAGGAACCAGCCTTGGGGGTAGCTATAGATTAAAGACCGAGAATAAAGCAGGTGAGATCAATGATCAAGACAACAGACTAGCTCAGATTAATGTTTATAGATTTAATTCATCTTGGAGGGCGCACTGGGACAAACAATATATACATAGGGAAAATTTACTATAAGAATTGCCTCAGAGGTGCAAATAAGGATGTGGTTACAAAAAGGCAGCAGATGTGTCTATTTACCTTAGGCTGGCTTTGTGCTGGCCTACACCGGGGAAATATGGCCGCGGGGTTCGGACGCCCTGTACTTCGGCAAAAAAACCCCCTCCCAATAGAAAAACCCTGGGCAAAGGGCCGGGTTTCGACAAAACATACTGGGACAGCCCACGTCAAAAACCCCCCCTGTTAAAAACCCCACTCATGCCCCTGGGACGGCCTACACACTCCTCCCCATTTTTTTTGCGTCATGCCATTTTCGGGCTGGAGCAAAATGGGCCAACTGCGGCAGGCATTGGAACAAAACTGAGCCAGTGTAAAGTAAGGGGTGGGTTGTGGACCCACGGCCACCCCCCGGGCTTCTCCGGGGGGCGTAAAAAAGGGGCCATCGGGCATGGGTACCTTCACAGAGCCTTGTGGTAAAGGGTTTGGCTACCCCAAAGCCACCAGGTGCTCCCTCAAGCAGTCCCCGCAGGGGGCAGCTGACCAACAGGCCAAAGGCCAATCTAGGCACCAACAAATGGAACAGAGACAAAGCAACAAGAATTAAATATGTGCGGGAAAACAAACAAAAAACAGGGACAAAACAGATCCAAACAGGAGGAAAGAAAAAGTAAAGGGAACAATAAATAACAGCGAAACCCAAGAACAAAGCAGGACGAAGCAAACTCGGGAAAAAAACCGGGCGACCAGGGCAGGAACACGGGCAGAAACAAGGCAAAAATCACGAAGACACAGACAGAACACAAAGAACCACAGGGCAACCGGATTTCTAACAAAAAAAGATCAAAAAACACAACAGACTACACCGGGGACAACATAAACAACAAAAAGGATCAGCGGGGAGTGTAGGAGAACAGGCTTATAAACCCACAGGGGAAGGGTTTGGGCAGAGGAACCCAACCCTGCCACACTGGGGAATAAAGGAAGGGGAAAGTGGCCGCCTCCTCTTAGAGACAGGGAAAAAAGGCAGCAGCCAAGATGGAGTAGCAGCATGGCCCGTATAAAAAACCCCACAGCAATCACAGTGAGTAAAACAGCGGCTACAGAGCCTCACAGCGGGACTGCACCCGGAACCCGATCTGCGATAGGAACATAGGTAAAAGACTGCGGTTCGCACAGAGGCCCACGTAAGGAAGGAATTGGCACGGACCGGACAGTACCCCCTCCAAGCCCCCCTTCCTCCTCCAAACCACAAAATGGAAATTCCACCTAGGTCTGGATCGAAACAATCCGGGGCAACCCCAAAAACCCAAAATACAGCGCACACCAGAGGGAATACCTAGGGAAAAGGGGGGGCACAGGGGGAACAAATGGGGCACTAACAAAATGGGAGGGGAACCCCGGGCGAACCGTAAGCCCGGGACCAGAAGGGTCAGGGCCCGAAAACCCTAACCAAAAGGGGACCAGAAGGCTCAAGGGGAACCGTAAGCCACGGGAAATCAGAAGGCTCAGGGCGAGACCTTAAGCCACGGGGGCTCAGAAGGCTCAGGCAGACCCTAAGCCACGGACTCGAAGGCCAGGGCGAACCGTAAGCCCCGGGGGCTCAGAAGGGTCAGGGGAGACCGTAACCCGGGACTCAAAGGCCAGGGGGGAGACCGTAAGCCCGGGGACTCAGAAGGGGTCAGGGGGAGACCTAAGCCAGGGGGACCAGAGGCCAGGGGGAACCTTTAAGCCACGGGGGCCAAAGGCTCAGGGCGGGAAACCTTTTAACCACGGGGACTCAAAGGCTCAGGGCGGAAAACCGTAAGCCCGGGGGGCCAAAAAGGCCTGCCAAAAAAAAGAAAAAACATCCCACACACATAAAGAGACACCAGAAACAAAACCTGCACATGGACCAAAAAACAGAGGGCAAAAGTCAGCGGGTCCCCTGGCCGATCCTACTTAACGGTGAGGGGGA
>JAODAL010053789.1:0-25044 GCA_025379985.1 Phyllomedusa bahiana
TAATTGAGATGATAAAAATAAGAGTCCAATGGTATACCTTCGGATTCATTCATTAACAAGGACTCATGGTGCACCCTAGGAAACCTAAACCTAATTTTCCTGTTAGATACTTGCGTTAGCATATCAACACATGTACCCACTAAATCTTGCACCCCAGTCTCAAGTGTACAAAGTCACCCCTTCCATGGCTTTTTGGACCCAGGGAAAATGTTCCAAGATTGTTGAAAGTAAAACCCAATGATCCTATTACAGGGAACTATGTGGCACATGTTTTTCAGCTCAAATGGGTCTCCAGATAATGAGGCTTGGACTGCCCACATGGGATAGGAGAAAACCCCTAGGTGGACTCTGTGCATATGGGTGTACCCCCCGGGGCTGCTTTTCATGCGCAAGAATGGCAGGAATACCAGAGCACAAAGCAAGAGACAGAGTAAGACGAGTCATGTGCAGTCAAGTACAAATAGTTGTAGGGTGGCAGCAAAATCACTTCACTGACAGGAGCCCTAAGAGCAACTCCCACTGGATGACAGCAAGAATCATCGTCCACTGAGGACCCGCCAAAGAATCCATCTGTACTGGTGGGCCCCAAGAATCACCCTCCCTGGTGGGGCCCACGAACCTACTGCACTGGTGGGCCCCAGAAGCACCTCCCCTGGTGAACCCCAACACTCATCTCCATTGATGGGCCCCAAGAATTAACTCCACTGGTGGGCCTAAAGAAGCAACTCCACTGGTGAGCAACCACGAAGTCCAACTCACTGTGTGGGTCCCCAGAATCATCTCCACTGTATCCCCAATAAATCAACACCCACTGCGAGCTTCCATAGAAACAATTTGCACCACTGGCGACTCCAATAATCAACTCCACTGGCGAGCACCAAGAATCAACGTCCACTTGGGGACCCCAATAATCAACTCCACTGTGTGGCCCCAAAGAATCAACTCCACTGTGGGCCCCAAGATTCAACTCCACTGGTGGGTCCAAGAATCAACCCTCACTGGTGGGTCCAAGAAACAACTCCATTGGTGGGCCCCAAGAATCAATACTCCACAGGTGGTTCCCAGAATCACCTCCACAGTGGCCCCAAAAATGCCTCTCAGTGATGGCCCCAAGACTTAACGTCCACTGTGGGCACCAAGAATCAACTTCACTGGTGGGTACCCCAAGAATCAACTCTACGATGGCCTAAGAATCAACTCTACTGCGATCTCCAAAATCACTCCACTTTGGCCCCCAAGAACCAACTCACTGGTGGCCCCAAGAACCAACTCCACTGGTGGGCCCCCAAAGAATCAACTCCACTGTTTGTCCCCAATAAACAGCTACACTATTGGGTCCCAAGAATCACTCACCTGCACTCTAGCGCTCCAGTCGGAAACTAGTCATGAATGACATAATGCCACAGTGTTGCAGATGGGCCAATTTCGGCCTATACTCGTATTTACAGATGCCTTTAAAAGAACAAGTCCCATAGAAATTAAGCCCCCCCTTGCTGAGGTACACTACAAACCTAGTGGTCAGGACCCTGCTGTTTCCAGCGTTGGTCCCCTTAAACAGTAAGAATGCTGGGCCTTTATTGTGTATTTAATGCTCCATCTTGCAGTTTTCAGCCAGAATATCATTCCCAAAGAGATCATTTTTTTCAAACCCCGCCCACCCTGATGCTAGCACCTGCCCACCTCAATTAGAAACACCTTTACATTGAAATAGGTAAAGTAAACATGTGAATAACTTCCGATGGGCGGGGCTAGCATTTGGAGTGGCGGGTCTAATACCTACTCATGAATAAGATTTGAGGGGTAAATGCTCTAAAACTGCTGCATCTTACAGAATAAGGGGCACAGCGCTGGAAACAGCAGGTCTGACACTGGCTTGTGCATCACCTATGTGACAGGTTCTCTTTAAAGGTGTTGTGTGAGAAACCTAAAACAATAAGAACATACAGTATATTGCAGTAAAACTTATGATAAGCAGTAACTCTCTGTCACAATCCTTGCGGAACTAACATACATAACGCTGTTATATCACAAAAACTATGCATCTGTGTGATCTTTCTTCTCTCTGGGCCAGTGGGCGGAGCTACAATTGCTAGGCGCACTCTCTTAAAACTACATTTCCCACAACTGCTGCTATCCTCCCATGCAGAGAGCTGTAGAATTCCATAAATCTATAATCCACACATCAATAAATGTGAGTGTGTGTAACACCCTCAGTCGATATCCTTGTCTCACGCAGAGCCATCCCTCATTCCCAAGTCTGTCAGGACAGTACTGGAGCACCGTACATGCCCAGTGATGCCACCAGCTATAACCAGGAAGAACTCAGAGTCTTGTCCCTACTAGAGAGTTTCTCTGAGAAAGTAGCCCGCGGCCATTTTGTTCTTCTATAAAGATTATCCCAAAGAGCAAACGAACAGGCTTTTATCTAATTAAAGATAAATAGGATTTTTCAATAAAGACTTTTATTTATGATTTAGTTTTTCTTCTTTTCCCGGAAAACCCTGTTAAGCAAATGCGACAAGGGTTGATTGTCAGTGGGGTTGTAGCTAGAACAATTATATGCCATCTGGGGCTGTATTTTAAGTTCTGTGCCGTCTTTTTACAGACCACACTCCCACATTCCAAGACTCCGCTGCCACATTTTACAGGGCCCACCTAGAATCCATAAATCATAACTGCAACTTTAAAAAAAATCAGAACTTTTCAAGCTTTTCCTGGTCTAATAGAGCTCTGGTGAGAGGCTTTTTGTTGCGGGACTACAGTATGCAATCATCGTATCATGTTGGTCGTGCATGAAATTTCATTCCTTTTTTAGTGAAATTGGATTAAAAAAAAACTATTCTGGCAAGTTTTTTTTTTTTTTTTTGCTTTTCAACTGTATGGATAAATAACTCATTTTATAGATGGGATCTTAGAGAACGCCGCAATACCCATTAACTGTTCCTATAAAAAAAAAAGAACTATAGTACAAGTATGAAAAAAACAATTATGCCCAACAAAGTGTTTTTTTTTAATTAGTTGGAAATTGGGAGTTTTTGCAATGTGTTTGTTTTTTTATTTTTTTTTATTTTTCAAACATTTTTTTATTTACTGTTGTCTAAACCATTTTCTGTTCTTAGGTCCCAAACAGCACTAGATACATGCGATCATTGATTGCTTTAATAATACATGCAACCACATGATAATTGTCTAGTAACTCATTGTTGTAACAAACAGCCTATAAACTCAGACAGCTCCAGTATATGGGAGAACCAGAGGTCTATTTGGCTTCCAGCTGCAATGACAACCATGCCCCCTTTGCAGTCAGCATTGTAACAGTCAATGGCCCTTGGGTTGACATGTTCATCACTGTAAACGCTGGAACAGGTATGCAGGGCCGGTTGTAGGGCAGTTACAACCGTTTACTGCTCAAACCTGGGCCTCGGTTCGGGTCTGGTGAAGTCCAGGGGGTCCGGCTGCCAGCAGGCTACGACCCCAATGGGTTCACAGCACGCTATCTCATAAATGTTGCACACCATTTGCACTCCTTGCCCGCCTGCTGTACATAGTTCTGCAGGATCCCTGTCATAGGCCCCTAGGCCTAACGCACAGCCGGCTTGGGGCCGGGAACCAGACAGAGATGCCGGGGGAAGCGCGGCAAGGTGAGTACTAGCTATGCGGTGAGGGCATCGGAGGGGCGTCCTAACAAGACTAAAGGGAGGGTGGCCGTAATGAGGCTAAAGATGGGCCACCAATAACTCTAAATAGAGGGCCGTAATGAGGCTAAGGATGGGGCCCTAATGAGCTAAAGAGGGGCGGCCCTATTAAGAGAGAAGGATGGGCCGTAACGAGGCAAAATGTAGGGTGTCCCTAACTAGATAAATGAGGGCCCAAATACTCTAAAGTATGGGGCCCTAATAAGGCAAAGGAGAGGGTGCCCTAAATCTACAGGATGAGGTCTCTCTCCTGACTACAGTGTCCCCTAAACTACAGAGGGGGGTGGTCGTATTCAGGTCAAAACATCAATCTGTTGAGGCTCTAAATGAAAGTATACAAATTGCAAAGCACCTGAGTAACCTGGTACTCCAATGATGGCGTCACTGTATGGAGAAATATTTGTCTTGGTGTAATGGTTTATCATTCAGAGACAAGTATAGCGGTATTATTCAGTTTGTTATGTTGGTGGATAAGTGGGGATGTATGTGGCGGTATATTACGTGCCTTTTATAGTTGTATAGTTTTTGGAGATATTGGTCTTGGATATACTTTGTATAGTCAATAACATTATGAGTGCTAGTGACCATAAGGTATTGATAGGTGGCGGTCATAATTTAGTACTGTATATTGTTCTGCTTGCATGTGCAAACTTGTGTGTCCTGGGTATACAGAGTTTTGTGGTCAGTAACACTAAAGTGGTATTGCTGTGAACCTTGCTATAAAACTGATCCACAAATACAGATAGACTGTACCTTGTAAATCCAGCAAGAACTAAATCCAAAAGCACGGCACATTATTTTTTTCTTGTGACCCCTGGATTGGTCCGGGTGAATAGGTGGGTTTGTTTCAGTCGGGAACGGCCTGGTATGGGGTCGTAGCCAGAGGTGGGGATGGCGGCTGGAGGCTGATCTGGGACAGAGAGGTGTGTGGGGGGGGCGGACGCTCCAGCTGCATTGGGTCCCCACAATATCTGAATGCGCCGCTGGTTTTGGTATCCCGCTGGGTCTGCTGCGCGAAGAGGAGGTAACAACTACTCCAGGTAATCAGAGTCTAAGTACTTCAGTTATTTTCTTTACCAGAGTCTGCTTGCAAGAGCAGGATGACTTGCCTCAGGGAACTCCCAGGTCACTACCCCTGATTAGTCACTCATGTGACAGACGTGTGCCAATGAGTGGACAGGCGGAGGTGTAGAGGGTGGTAGCAAGCATCAGGCATGGGCCAGCATTAGGTAAAAGTGTAGTGTCAGAAATGCAAGGAAAAACAAATGTCAAATAAAGGCACTAGCGACAGGAAATATAACAACCAATAACTTGCCAGAGGATAAGAGGGAAGTGATCTATACGAAACCGCCATGTGACATGGTACATAGAGGTACAAAGCAAATGGGGTGGCGTTCTGGCCCTTTCAATTACAGATGGACTATCTAGCATATTAGTTGGGCCGTACGTAACTCAAGGGAACAGAAGCATGGAAGATGGAGAAGTCTTGAGGGAGCAAGCGAAGGGAGAAGACCCAGGGCCCGAAGACAGTACCTGGAGTGAGGAGGTGATGATGTGAGAATAGATCCTCTGGTTGGTCAGGGAAACACAGGCACGTACCCGCGAACTGGGCATGGGCCTGCAGCGTGATCTGAGACAACCACCTAGATAGGCCACTGAGCAACTGACCCCGGCATCTAGGGGTTAAATGGCCCAGGATAATAGCAAGCTCCATTCCCTGGGCCTGAATCAGAGCCCGTCTAATGCATTACGAAACACCTCCCACTGTAATGGTGTGGGCACAGCCTCAAGAGCCAAAATAGAATCAAGTGGCATTACATGGCCCCGAGCGGACTGCCACAGCCCCGCGCTAGCTACACCACATGCTTTTTTATGAAGACAACCCATCTACATAGCATCCTCTCCTTTATGTAGTGAATATCATAAGTATCTGGCTCGAGCAGCATTCCGGTTTTAGGTTATTCCAATACTTTACACTGCCCGTTCAGCTTGTTCAAGTAACCGGCTTCAGGCAGAGTGGAAGTCTATACATGAGAGTTGATTTGTATTCCAGTGTCGGACTGGGTTTGCCTAGTCCCCCCAGTGGAGTTGACTCTAGGGTGCCCACCAGTTAGAGGCTGTTAGTCTGGAGGCCCACCGTGATTTAATTTTAGTGGGGCCCACTCTACAGCTGCTGTAAATTGACTGTACATGCCACCTATACTCTGGTCAGGAAGCCACCTGCTAACCGTGTCAAAATTGCTACTGTGTTTGCCCTTAAGTTGCCCTCATCAAGATGGTGGATCTTGTCTCACTGTTGCCATCTTGTTTCCTTTTCCTGTCCCCCAGTCCTATATATAACCTCGCACAAGCCTGTATTACATCCTGCATATATTAATTGTGTGTCCAACTCCTGCATTAGCGTTACAAGTCCTCGTCGCTAGGAACTCTCCATCCAAGTTTGTATCCTCTCCTTCGCAGTCCACCCCCTGCCAAACCTCGAGTGACATGCTTACCGCTCGACATCTCCTGCCTACTCCTCACCTTGGATCCCATTGTCCTCTCCAAGCTGTTCCAGATCAAGGCTCCAGTGCCTACCTTGTGTATGTGTCTTAGCCCCTGCCATTTGGACTCCAGGCCATACACACACCAGTATCGTAACATGGAAACTCAATCCCAAAATGGATCCGCCGGGGCGGAAGCCAAACTCGCATCAAGCAACTTACACACTACTGTGGCTAATATGAGCACTGAGATGCAGGCATTGAGATGAAATATGATTGCCTCTTTGAAGCCAGGACCTCCCCACATCCAAGACTATGGCCAAACCAATCAAGACCTAATACTAGGAACCGTGCAGACAATTATCCGACCCGGAAATACTCCACATGAAAATCAAGCGTCCGGACCACCCACATGTGGTTTCGTTAGTGAGACCCTAAGTTGCCTCCATTTAGATTTGGTCGGGACCGTGACAAAGTTCCTCGGGGTTTCTTACCAATGCAGATTATAATACTTTGATGCAAATCCAACACAGAGATTTCACTGACTGATAGGTCTAGCAGTGCAATGCAACATATGCTATTTTGATCACATAAAGCAATTGGCCTTGGCTTAATACGCTGGAAGGGTACATCAAGCGCCCCTTTTATTGAGACCCAAGACGCCCGTTTTGAAGTCACAGGAGGACATCATTGACGCCATTAGCAAATGTTTTGAAGATCCCAATCGTTCGGTGCTACAGGCGGAAGCACCATCCGTAGCATTGCGTCAGTGCAAACGCCCCGTGGCCGATTAAGTCAATGAGTTCCAAGATGAGCAATCGACACCAATTGGAAAAGCATCAAAGATGTCCCTTTTTTAGGCAAGACAATGCAGTCAATAAAAGAAACGAAACTGGCCCGTGCAGAAAGCCCCCATAGTTTTGGATGCTTTTCATAAATCACTCGCATCCGAATTGATACCTCTGCTGCTGAACGCGACAAGAAAAATGGCTACTTTTGAAACTATAGGGATACCAAGTTCAGGCCCAGTCTTATCCCGTCTCCTTTCCCAAGGAACCCCCTTGGAAGAACTCGCAGAGATCAGGAAGTGAGACTAATGAGCAATGTAATTCTATATTAAGACGTGTGAGCGTTGACAGAAGAGAGGCGTCGGCTGTCGGGAGAGTTTATGCTTCTACAGTGGTAAGTCTGAGACCACATCCTTATCCAACTGCCCTAGCCCGTCCAAGGAGAATTGTTGGCAGTCCATTATGGATCCTTGACTGCTCAGATGTAGAATCCTTTGCTTCAAAACAGAATTAACCCGAGAAAGCAGTTGACCATCATTCCATCACATCAGTGCACCTGCATATTAAGAAAGAAGAACAAAGACTCTCATTGCTTCCTTCCCTATTAAATTCCTGGCTTAACTCCTCAGTGGATATCCACCTCGCAATGTGGATGGACTCTGGGGCAAGTTGTAATATTATGACCTGTCCTTATGCTCCGAAAACATGGGGTTAAGAGTCCAGAAAAGACACTCGCCCTGTAATGGAGACCGTAGATGGAACTCCACTGAGCTCTGTGGCCGAGTGAACAATAGACCGACACCACTAGAAGTCATTATAGACATCTCAAGCATCATGAAGTACTAAGTCGTTTCAATAAATCTCATCTCACACACTTCCCGACATCCAGGGTCTCCCCTGTTATAGCAAGCACAGAATCCATGATTAAATCAGGGAAACCAAGGAGATAAGCATCCCATTTGGTATATGGCCGCTCACCAGCTCCACTCCGAACAGAGGCCCTAAGACCCAGTCAAGACAAAAGTCAATAGAGCTAAACTAACCGTTAGTATACCTTGAATTTCGCGGATGACTCTGCAAACAGAAATGCAAGAAAAGCTTCCCCCAACAACCGACCCTATGATGGCCCCATAGAAATGCTGCCGGTTGCACAATTACCTTTTGTGAAACATCTATCCATTGGCAGGTCGCCAATTAAAAGCCTTGAAGGATTACATAGGAAAGAAAATCTGGCTAAGGGTTCATCCGCCCATCTTTCCACACCACGGGGCTCCCATAATTCTTTGTTAAAAAGAAAGATGGTTTCCTGAGACCTTGTATTGATTATAAGGAATTAAACAAGATTACCCAATAAAGAACCGTTATCCTTTACACTGATCCCCGTAGCTATCTGGAAAGAGTACAACGCTCAAAGATTATTCCGAAGTTAGGACCACGAGGCGCCTATAACTATATCGTATCATCTTTGTGGGGATGAATGTAAAACAGCATTTAGTCACTTTACTTGCATTTTGAATATTTGTGTTAATCCTTTTGCCTTTGCAATGCCCCAGCCACTTCCAACATCTCGTCTATGACATCTTTAGAGACCTCCTGGACAGCTTTCATAGTCATCTACATGACTAGTATATTGTGATATGTCCTCCAAACACAATAGGAAGAACACCAGAGTCATGTGAAACTTGTTACAAGAACGACTGAGAAAAACATCACCTACATCAAAATGAATAAATGTGTAATTCCATCAACTGAGATCAATTCCTTGGCTAATGTTATTCGCCTCATGGTCAGCAAAAAGGACTCTAGTAAGTATTAAATGCAATAGTAGAACGGCCAACTCCAGAAACATAAAAGATGTTCACGTTTAACCAAGGTTTGTGCAACTCTAATATAGACTCTTCATTAAGAATTTCTCAGAAATAATTTTCACCCATTAGCACAGTTTACTAAGAACAATATTGCTTTGTTTGGTCCTCCACAGCACAAGAGTCCCATTCTCCCTTCCTAAAAGCCAAGAGTATCACTACAGCCCCTGTATTAATCATCCTGACCCAGAATGTGCCTTCATAGTGGAAGTGGATGCATCATAGCTGTGCTATTGGGGCTAATTCTATCTCCTAGAACAAGGAAACAAAGTTTATTAACATCCCTGGTGCGTTTTCTCGAACCGACGTATAATCACTGCTAGAATAATTATGATGTGTGGGAATGAAAATAACTATTACATTGTCTCAAGCCTTTAAGGAATGAACCCACCATCATCAGGAACCTCACAGCAAAGATATACGTGTTCTAACTGACCACCCGTAATTTGGAATCGTTGAGTATCGGCCAAAGTCTATCTCCCTCGCCAGCTCGTTGGAGTCTTTTCCTCAAGACAATTTAATTTTGTAATTTCATACAGGCCCATCCCGTAATGGCAAGGCGGATAGCGCTATCAAGAATGTTCTCCAATTATTCCACTCCAACTAGTCCGCTCAAAACAATTGTTTCCTGTAGTCTAGCTGTTTTGGGAGTAATCCCATAATTAAAGACAATGCATGAAGAACAAAGATGAGGCCTTATGGCACCGACACCTTGTGTCTCAACCCACCTGATATGTGCATTTAGTCCCTTAAAAACAGAGGATGTTGGGCCCGTCGGGGCAGCAGCTATATATACCCTAAAGATAATACAGAAGAATCCTTAGACTAGCCCAAGATTCGTAAGTATTGCTTTGTGCACAAAGGAGTGCAAAAGACACAGAATTTCAATCCCGATTCCTTATTGGTTGCCCAATAATTACAGAATTAAGGAAAGTATGAGACATCATGTGACGTTTGTGCCCATGTCAAGACTCCACGATACCACCACACGGGTTGTTACAGCCTTATGCCAGACCCCTCTCGTCCCTGGGGCGGGGGTGGTGGTGGGGGGGGGGTGGGGGGGGGCTACATTCCATGACGTTATCGTAGACCTGCCTACCTCTAAAGGGAAAAATACTATTCTCTGTAGTAGTTGACTCGCTACCAAGGCTCTCATTTCATCCCATGTACCGGTTCTAAACCCGCTGCCAAGGACACAGCTGACCCATAGAATCAGAATGTTTTTCCGCCTGCATGAGTTCCTGATGAAGTGATCACGATCGTGGGTGCAGTTTACATTCCAAATTTTGGCGATGTTTTTTGCTCAGCACTGGACATTGAATTAAACTATCAACGCCTTTCATCCACATCTAATGGGACAGACTGAACGCACTAATATCAGACCCTGGAAAGTACCTTGCGAATCTATATCTGTCATTCTACAAGATGAACTGGGTTGACTCTACTTCCTGTGGCTAGAATTTCGTACAACAACTCCAAAATGCCTCCACCAAACAAAGCCTTTACTCTCTTTTTGCAAAAATTAGGGATAACCAACACAATACATACTCCTAATCCCATGCTTTTCCGCATATTCCATCTAGCCGCTGAAAGTGATCTCGTACACTACAGCAAAATATTGCAACCTATTGAAGAAACACTAGAGAGGCTCAAGAAAATTACAAAAATGATGTCAGATAAAACGTCTGAAGACCAGCACCAACTTTTGAAAGTAGGGGATAAGGTTTGGCTTGTCTAACAGAAATATGAAACTTAAAGAGTGCCATCACACAAAACTGGACAGAAGAGTTTTTGTCGGGCCATAAAAGATCATCAAGATAATCATTCCAGTATCAGGTTCGATCCTCAAACTCCCACCACTCATGAAATCCACCACCCTGTAATTTCATGTATCTCACTAAAGCCTGCCGTGTCCAACCCCTTCCTCAGTCGAGTGTTCCTCCTCCTCCTTATTCAGTGGAGATCCGATGGGCAAAACAGAATTGTTGTGCCGAATCCTGTACTCGAGAATTTTCAGGGGAACCACATGTCAATACCTCATTAAGTGCAAGTGCATTGTGCCCGAAGAAAATTCTGTCGAACCCGTGAGTACATCAAATAGCTCCTCGATTATAATAACACATTCATCAAAATACAGTAATCCGTAAAGACCGAGGTCAGGTTCGTCCACAGGCCGCTCTTGAGTGGGATAATTCATTAAGCTCTCCTGCTATAACCGTGTGAACAGCTACTGTGGTTTGCCCATAATATGCCTCACAGTCCCAGATGGTGAGTCGATGTCACAGCTGGTTGCCACTTGTTTCCTGTTTCCTGTCCCAGGTCCTATTAAACTCCACAAGCCTGTTACTATCCAGCGTGAGTATGTGTCCTAGTCACCTCTTAGCTTACAGTCCTCTCGCCTAGAACTCACCTTCCCGTATGTTCCTCTCATCCGCAGTCACCCTCAAACCTCGAGTGTACCTGCTTACCGATCGTCAGTCTCCTGCTACTCCTCCACCTTGGATCACAGAAAACTCCAACCGAAAACTAAAACAACCTTGCTTCACCTGCTGTTGTCCAGATCCCAGACTCCATGCCCATCCTTGTGTTTGTGTCTTAGCCCCTGCCATTGGACTCCAGCCATACACACCAGTATCGTAACACTCTGCCTCTTGCTTTTTGACTCTTTCTATGCTTTTTTTTGCCTCTTCCAGGGTTGCATGTGCAGTTAGAAAACAACCCCAGGTCAACATGCCTTGGTGCCCACCGGCGGGTTTCCTATTCCCACTGTGTGCAAGTCCGAGCCTGTATTTTATAATATTAAGGACTAGGAGAATAACCGCTACGGTCCGTTACATGAAACTAAGAGACAGCAAAAAGTGGGGAGATGGGCCATAAGTAACTGCTTTACACCGGGCATGTAAAGTAGCACGGGTTAATTCTGCACAGCCCTCCCGATTTTAGAATCAGAATCCTGTTGTTCTCATCAACACCTCATCAGGTTTACAATGTTCATTTTATGTCCCAGCGCCAGGCATCTATCCCAGCGCTAAAAATTAATCTCCGTTCATTTACCAGATTTTGTACATTTTCTTAAACTACAGCCCTCTACAAAGGAATCATTACCCACATTGTTCAGCGGAGCCTCCCAGCCATGAGAAATCACACAGATTGCCTCCATTACCACCCAGTGAATGGAGATGTTTACTGCTGCAGATTTCCTTTATGGTCTTGCTCCTCTGCTCTTTACTTTTTACTACTGTAATTTCTGAAGGTGAGACACAAAACACCAAAAAACGATTCCTTCTATATAATCTTTTCAAATGTATATGAATGTGAATGAATATATACGAATAAAAATGTATAAAAATAATCATAAAAAATTACAAATCGAAAATAAAAATGACAAAGTGAGAATACTGAATCAAATAGATTTGGAGATAAAGGACCGTTACTATCCACATTTGTTTTCTTCACATATTGATTAGCAATATGCAACTATTACATCGAATTTTGTTTTTAATTGGGTGGTTGTTTTATATATATATATATCCTGTTTTCCCGAAAATAAAGCATATGCTTTTTTTATGCAAATCATATTAGGCTGCATATTCTATGTTTGTTGGTATGAAATCACTTACAGTAATAAATACATGTTGATTTATGTTGTTTTCAACAATAAATGTAAATCTTGTTCATGGAGAATAAGACTTCCCCTACAAATAAAAGTCTTAGCGCGACTTTAGACAAAAATTAATATAGATACACAGTCTTAATTTCGATGGTTTAAACAGGAAATTTATTATATGATATATATATATAAATAAATAAAATATATATATAATATATAAACCGTATAATGACCGTCGTGTATAAGCCAGAGTTTTATCAGCCCAAAAAATGATCTGAAAAACTCTACTCGTCTTATAATCGAGACACTGTCTGCAACTTCGGCATAGCGCTGCGATGGCCCGTTGCGTCCGACAGGGATTCCTTCATGCTAATAGGCGTCTCGTACCACTCTGGGATCTGCATATAACTAAGGCCTGATTACAGCCACCGAGACCGGCGCTGCGCTGGTCCTCGGCACTGTCCGCGATCCTAAACACCTACAGCGACTCTCCAGAGCGCAAAAGGTTAAGGATACCACAAGCGGGGCAATCAGAGTCGAGCGCTCCGTGCTCCGCAGTGGAACATCTCCCCGGGCGTCTCGGCCGCGCCGCAGTTTCCGGCACAGCACGAGTGTCATCACGCTGCGGTGCGCGTCCTGATGACGTCACCCCGCCTTTGCCGAGAAGATGCAGTAATCGCAGCGGGAGGCCGGAGCAAGTCGAGGAGGCGAGCAGCGGGGAGCCAAGGAATTGAATTAGTTTTGATAATTTTTAAACTGCCTATGCCTCGCCCTAATACCCCTATACCTGCCAACATGCTGCTATACCCTGCCTACAGCCGGCCCTATACCTGCCTACCGCTGCCCTATAACCTGCCTACACCGTGCCTATAGACCAAGCCTACAGCCGGCCCTATACCTGCCTACAGCCGGCCCAATACCTGCCTACAGCCGCCCTATACCTGCCTACAGCTTGGCCCATACCCTGCTTTACAGCCTGCCCCTAAACCTATCCGTACTAGCCTGCCCTAAACCTGCCTACAGGCCTTCCCTATACCAGCCTACAAGCCAGCCCTATAGCCTGCCTACAGCTGCTATACCTGCCTACAGCCTGCCTATACCTGCTACACTGGCCCATACCTGCTACAGCTTGCCCTATACCAGCCAACACTTGGCCCAATACCTGTCTACAGCTGGCCCTATACCCTGCCTACACTGCCTATACTCCTACAGCCTGCCCTAAACCTGCCATATGGGCCATATACCTGCCTATTGACCTGTCTATGGCCATAAACCTCCTAATACCTGCTAAGGGGCCAAATACCTGCACTATATCTGCTTATGGGGGACAAATGAACTGCCTATTACAGTCCTATCTATGGGCCATACACTCCATGCCAATACCTTCATATAGGCCATATAAGCCCTGCTATAATTGCCAGGGGGACATCTAAACTGCCTATGTACTTTTAGTTGTATCCATTTTTATTTTAGAAATTATGACCAGTATCCGCTGCATTCTACTAGGTATATACTCCGATCAATAAGTTTTCCCGTTGTTTTTTCTTGGGGCAAAAGTATTTGCCACGGGCTTATTACTCGGGTCGCATTATAATACTCGAGATAGACGTTATATATATATATATAATATATATATATATATATTTATTTTATTTTTCTAATAAATATTATTTATCCTCCTATGAACATGACTTCCTGGTTCCTGTCTCTGTGGCTTCCTCTCTTATAGAACAGCAGTGAGGATCGCTCTCCCTACACACACTCTAACAGGTCCCTAATATGAGTCCTGACTATCAAAACAAGTGTGGGGCTCCCGTCCTGAGAAGGACGGCTCCGTCAGGAACCTCTCCCTGATAATTATATCCCCTACAATGCCCTAATCAACAAAAATGTCCCTCCGAAGTATATATAGTAGTTGAGATATTCTATGGGTGACTTTCGACATTTTTCTCCTGTGTCTTTCATCACACAGGTTGTGTAGGTATATGATCATTATGGCATTACCTATTCATTTAATAACATTCTTTGTAACAAGACTACATAGAAATAATCAGCAGCTGCATAAAGTAAGACAGGATAGATAGGACGACCCCCTCCCCCCAAAAAAAAATAGTGTAAGAAAAAATTAAAAATTATGTCAAAATTTAAAAAAAAGTTATCCAAAAATACTGTGTTTATACGCAAAATCCTCCTATTCTATGAAATTACGCTTTAACCTAATAATATGACTGTCCATCTCAGCACATGAGGGAGACAGAGGAGGATAATGCTGTGAGGCTGGCGAGGATTTCATGTTCTATACATTATTACTAATACTTTCTAATAAGTGCACAGTGTTCCTTGGGGTATAAGAAGCAGCGAAGCTGACCGCGTTTCATGTATAGTCAATATTTACCCTCAGTATGGAAACAATTACTTCTAATATCTGCTGTGCGGGTCTAAATCAGTATAAATAGCCACCTAAATATAGTCTGCTCTATAGGTCGGAGACACTCGGATAACACACAGATGTAATTACAGTCTATAGACCCAGCCTCCCCCGCCTGCCCTGGGCTCTACATGCCTTATTGTAAAATAACAGCTTAATCAAATGGCAGTGATTTACAAGGAGTGAAATGAGAAAATTGAACTCAATAGAAAACATCAAAGGGAAAAAAAAATAATGTGATGTAGAATGATTACAGCAAAATGAGATTCCCATGAGGATCTGGGGTCCTCTCTGCGTTCACAAAGAAAAAAAAGATAACATTGATTATCCCCGAGCTCTACTTCAAGAAAGAGAATATGGTCCATATCGTTGATATATCACCGGAGTATGTCTGCCGAATTAATCCCCCTCCAAGTAAACCCCGCAAGAACCAGAGAATGCTATATTGAGTTAAAAATATAAACTTTTCTCATCAACTGACACCAGTATCCATTATGCAGTAATGTGCATAACCACTGCCTCCTTCATTGCATCAAACAACAATGACTCAACTCAGACACCTACACAGTGCAAATGGATATCCACACCCCAAAAGCTTACAACCTGCACACATCTGACCTTCACTGTACAACCACATCCAAAGCAATTAAGACTAACCTCATCAAAGCTCACAACCCCATACACTCTATCCCGCTCACACCTGCTTACACTCTCTCTGCTCCTCCTGGCTGCTGGGGATGTATCTCCTAATCCTGGGCCCCGTCAGCACATACTCACTGTTGTTTCACCCTTCCCTTTCAGACCAACCAGCACAAACTTCTGTAACCCAGTAAAACTCAAACTCATTGCCCTCACCCCACCGACACCAAAGCCCCAAGATGGAGCACACTGAGAAATCAACACCTATCCATTCATCTATGTACCATCGTGTCATCTCGCACAACACATCCTTCCTTGGAAACCTGGCTTAAAAATTCCTCGAACAGCACGTCTATTTTGAACTGTCCTCCCATCTCTCATCTAACTCACTTCTTGACTCTATGCAATCTGACTTACAACCTCGACAATGTACCGAAACTGCCTATAACTAAAGTTTCCATGGACTTAGTGGAAGCCGCAAAGCCGCCCTTGCTCCCTACACTTGGGGCTCCTCCTCCTTAAACCGTATCCTCTGTGCCTCTTAAGACAGTTTAAGACTATATAAATCTTAACAAATTCTCTTGAACTTTATCTTGATCCTATGACAACCATAGGATTTGGCCTTCTGAATCAACTCTTACCTCTCTGATCGGACGTTCATCATCTGTCGCACTCCTCTCGTCCTCTTTCTGTTGGAGTCCCCCAAGGTTCATTACGCTTCTCTCTTTATACCCTTGGCATTGGTGAACTCATAGCATTACATGGGTTCCAGTACCACTTGTATGTTGATGACACTCATATCTACATCTATGGCCCAAATGTCAGCTCTGTGCTTTCCAGGATCCCAGAGTGTCTATCATTCAAATCCTCCTTTCTTTTCCTCCCACTTTCTCAAACTTAATATGGAGAAAACAGAGTTCATATCTTTTCTCCATCCCTTTCCTCATTTGACCAATCTATCACAGTCAATGGTGCCACACTCTCCTCAGCCCTATAAGTCCGCTGCCTTGGGATAACTCTTGACTCTGTCTTGTCCTTCAAACTACACATCCAAGCCCTGACCACCTCCTGCCGCCTCCACCTGAAAAATATTTCCCAAATCTGCTCCTTTCTTGACTTTGACTCTACAAAATTGTTTGTTCGTGCCCTCATTATCTCACGCCTGGATTACTGCAACACTCTTTTCTGTGGCATTTCAACTAGCACTCTTGTTCCCCTTCAATCCATCCTCAACTCTGCCCAGCTGATTCACCTCTCTACTCCTCTGCCTCTCCCCTCTACCAAATCCTTCACCAGCTAACCAGTGCCCAGCGAATTTAGTTCAGGTTGCTACCAATGACATTTAAGGCTCTCCATAACCTCCTTCCACATACATCTCTGCCTTAATCTCTAGATACCTCTCCCTCACATGATTTCCTCACAGGACCTTCTTCTCTGCTCTCCCCGAGTCAGCTCCTTAAACAATTGTTTCCAGGACTTCTCTTGTGCTTTCCCATACTCTAGAACTCACTGCCCCAACACATTAAACTCTCCTCCCCCTTCACTAGCTTAAAATGCAACCTGGAAGCCCATCTCTTCAGGATAGCCTAAAACCTACAATACCCTGCTGCCATTCCACCATAATAAACATCTCCATTTCTGATCTTGTATCTATCACTACTCCATTGTAGAGTGCAAGCGTTCTCGAGCATGGTCCTCTCTCCTTCCGTATCAGTGTGTCACCTTAGTGTTACTGTATTTGTGTTATATTATACTTGTCTTAACTTATGAACCTTAAACACTTGGCTTGGTCAGCACTCTGGAATTAATGGTGCGCTAAAGGAAAAAATAATTATAATGTGTTGTCATGAGAATTCTGAGTAAAGAAACAGTCCACACAGAGCAAATCGACATAAGAAAAAGGATAGCTATTGGGGTTGTCCAGCATATCAAAAGTATTCCTCTTTAGGGTCAGCGTGGGTCAAAAAATAAAAATAAATATTATATTTACCCACAGGTCCGCTTTGGAGCTCCCTGGGATCTGCTCCTATATAGCTCTGGCTTTTCGTCTCGACACAAAAGGAGAGGCTTGTGCTTAAGTCAATTACAATGGAGCTTGAGCATCTCCTGTATCGGGACAAGTAGCCAAAAGTCAAGAAGAACAGATTGTCCAAGAGCTCCAGAGCAACAGCGGCGGAAGATCATGTGGTAAGTATAACTTTTTTTATTTTTGACCCATCCTGGCCCCAATATGGAATATTTTTTATTTGCTGGATATCCAATTTAAAGGGAACCTGTCCTCAGGTCGTTGCTACCTCAATGACAGGCACCATGAAATAACTTCAGGCTTTCTGATCAAAGTGATGTGTAGTTTATTGTTAAACTCTATGGGGGTTTCAGAGTAATTCACAAATTTGGCTTGGGTATGAGGAGAAGCTGCTGCAGCCAGGAGAAATGAGTCTAATGGGAGGTTTCTCCCTGCCCCTTACACCTCTCTCGCTATAGACAAACAGCTTAACTGTGCCGGGCACTTTACCCTGAAATGCTATCGCATTTATCAGTCTAAAAAGGAATTTTCATGGTCCTTCTGGTCATCTTCAAGTACTTCAAGTTCAGACCTGCACATCTAGATAGATGGGGACTAAACTCACCCAGTAAAACCCCTGCAGTGGACAGGAATGCCCCCAGACCACACAGAAAAGCCCCCAGATCGCCTTAGAACGGCCATGGACCACATGGAAACATGCCTCTTGGGGCATGTTCTTCACAAGTCCAACCCCTTGGAGAAATCATTTGGTGGGCCTCACTCAAAACTAAAACAAAACTCATACAAAGCTGAAAATAACTTTATTATTAGAATTTAGGCAAATAGCCCTGGTACTGTCACTGATGAATAAAGGCATCAAGACCTTTATAACTTCTAGTGCCTCCTCCCACTAAATGCCACCCTAGGCACTGGCCCTCCTTGAGACCATTGTGTATGACCTATCCATATTCTTCCTGATGCTGTGAAATTTGCCCATTTCAACCACAACCAAACCAAGTATCGAGCTGAAACAAGTACAAAGCTACATAATCTACATAGAAAATAATAAGCAGTAGAATGGGTTGTATATTATTGAGAAGTTCACAGAGGTACTAATATAGGTAGTTCTTTAAGGGAGTATTCCCACCATACACATTAATGGTATATGGATAGGATATGCCATTAATGTGTGAAAGGTCCCACCTCTGGGACCTGCACCTATCTTGGAAACCTATCTTGGCTCAAATTAAAGTTTTGGCTCAGAATGGAGAGCTGTTCACGCGTGCACATGACTCTCCATTCTGTTCTATTAGATTCTGAGTAAAGAACATATCGCTCCACTGTACTGGGAATTCCCATAGAACAGAATCGAAAACTATGTTTGTGACTAGCTATTCTGTACCAAGACTTTTGGGGGCCCGTTCATGAGATAGATGTAGATTCCAGTGGTGGAACCCGCACCTATCACACATTTATGGCATATCCCATTGATTTGCCACGAAAGTGCAAAGTAGTAACACCCCTTTAAGGATTGTCAAATATCTGCTCTGTTATTGATCTTTTGGAAAAAAAAAAGATGAAGGCGACACAAACTCATAGAAATCTTGACACTTGAGATCCACAATAGTCTGTGGAAGGATGCTACATAGGTATGAATTGACAATTATCTTTCACTTTTTGCACCCTCCTCTAACATTGCTGTTTTCACTTTACCGCTGGGCTTTGGAGTCCTCTGGGTGGAGTTACCCACTAATTAAAGGGGTTTTGCCAGGACATGCCTTATCTGCTAAGAAGCAAATGTAAACAAGCCACGGAGCTGAGAGCCTGCCAGCCAGAGAACAGAGCTGCATAAGGGATCGTGTGACATGTTCACTGGAATAATCAAACTATAACTTGTGGATTCTGTATACAAAAGACAACAGCTTTCTCCACAGCAGCTTGAAAGCTTCTTCATGTTCTCTGTCATCAGATAAAGCAGGGATTTACTCAGATAATCACACTACAACTAGTTTATTCTGTATACAAAAGAAAATATTTCTACCCGGTGCCTTGAAAACTTCTGCAGCTCAGTCTCATCAGATAAGAAGCTCTCTCTGCGCAAGCCCGGCCAGCAGCTCTTGTCAGGTCGATCTAATACAAGCTTTTAAGTAAACCAAGGGCAGGTTAGCAGCCTGTAGCTCTCTCAGACTCAATTTTTGTAATCACATATTTTTAGAAAAGTGATTAAAAACCCATTTTGGAGGATCCCACTTCAACATTACCTCGTGGCAAAACCCCGTTAACAGCTATTAGGGTATGTTCACACGGCGTATTGGCGCGCATAGTAGGCACCGCAATACGATGCGTGTTTTGGAACCATGCGCTGATCAGTGCATAATTCCAAAGGGGGGGGGGGCACAATGACAGAGAGTGGAGGTGACGGTGGCAGCAGCATGGGGTCAGACAGTGGCACAATAACATTCGGAGGTGGCAAAAACAGGAGTAGGCCACAGAGTGGCACAATGACCACAGTGTCTAGGTCACGGCAGCAGCCACAGCAGCAGCATGAGTGTCAAAACAGTGGCACAAAGACATTTTTGGAGGTGGCAAAAACTGGAGTAGCCACAGATGGCACAATGACACAGTGTCTAGGTCACGGCACAGCATGAGGTCAGACAGTGGCACAATCACATTCTGGAGGTGGAAAAACAGGAGAAAGGCCACAGATGGCACAATGACAGAGAGTGGAGGTGACCGGTGGCAGCAGCATGAGGTCAGACAGGGGGCACAATCACATTCTGGAGATGGCAAAAACAGGAATGGGCCCACAGAGTGGCACAATGACACAGTGTCTAGGTCACGGCAGCAGCCACAGCAGCAGCATGAGTCAAACAGTGGCACAATGACATTCTTGAGGTGGCAAAAACAGGAGTAGGCCACAGAGTGGCAAAAATGACAGAGAGTGGAGGTCACGGCAGCAGCAGCATGAGGTCAGACAGTGGCACAATCAAAATCTGGAGGTGGCAAAAACAGGAGTAGGCCACAAGTGGCACAATGACAGAGAGTGGAGGTCAGGGCAGCAGCAGAAATGAGGTCAACAGTGGCACAATCACATTCTGGAGGTGGCAAAAACAGGAATAGGCCACATTGTGGCACAATGACACAGTGTCTAGGTCACGGCAGCAGCCACAGCAGCAGCATGAGGTCAGACAGTGGCACAATGACATTCTGGAGGTGGCAAAAACAGGAGTAGCCACAGATTTGGCACAATGACAAAGGGGGGAGGTCACGGCAGCAGCAGCATGAGGTCAGACAGTGGCACAATCACACTCTGGGGGTGGCAAAACAGAGTAGGCCACAAGGGGCACAATGACAGAGAGTGGAGGTTGACGGTGGCAGCAGCATGAGGCCCAGACAGTAGCACAAATCACATTCTGGGGTGGCAAAAACAGGAATAGGCCACAGAGTGGCACAATGACACAGTGTCTGGGTTTCACGGCAGCAGCCACAGCAGCAGCATGAGGTCAGACAGTGGCACAATCACAGGAGGTGGCAAAAACAGGAGTAGACCACAGAGTGGCACAATGACAGAGAGTGGAGGTGACGGCGGCAGGAGCAACAGCATGACGTCAGAGAGTGGCACAATGACACAGGTGGAGGTCACGGCAGCAGCCACAGCAGCAGCATGAAGTCAGACAGTGGCACAATGACAGAGTGTGGAGGTGGGTGGCAATACCATTTCCCTAGTAAAGATGGTTGGGTGGCAGATGAGAAACTGTCAGCAGAGGGTGGCATCAGGCGGTTGGCAGCATCAGAAATAGTGGGCTGAGGCAGGTAGTTTGAACCCAGACTCATTCTCACAGTTTGGTGAGGCGTCATGGCTGATGTAGTCTGACCCCTAAGGCATTGGTTGTGGAAACCTTGGCCGATCCTGGCCGATCACCCTGGGGTAACGATGGCCCCCGCCGCACTGAACACCCGCTCTGATGCCACACAACTGGCCGGGCAGGACAGCTTCTCCACTGCAAACTCGGCAAGTTGCGGCCACACATCCAGTTTGGCTGCCCAGTAGCCCCAACGGATCTTCTAACTGGGTGGCAGAGTGCTTTCCAAGTAGGCCACCACCTGTTGGTTCAGGGTCTGCTCCAGGCCGCTGCTGCTGGGACTGCCCTCCTTTCACTAGGCGGGTAAAGGGAAGCTGCTCATAAAGTGACTCCCAGACTTGGGTTGCGCTGATGGAGCCGGTACTGCCTCCCGACCCCCCCCCTTCCCCCAGCAGCCGCGGCAGTTAGTACGTGAGCGCGAAGAACCCCCCGCCCAGACCTGTCAGAGGAGGACGATGCCGCACATAGGCAGCGGCCAACTGACTACGGAGGTTTTCCCCTATAGTATTTGATTTTTGTCCCCCTCTCAATACCTGGGAAAAAGGCTCCTATTTGGACCGGTAGCGAGGTCCAATAGGGTGGAGAGCCAGAAAGTCATCCCTCTGCCGGATGCTGACTATTCGGCTGTAAACAGCCAGGCAAACAGCATGCTGCGGCCATCTGCACAAGTGACTCCTAGGGGCTCCCTGCCTCCATCTCCACTTTATTCTGCCACGGTGCTTGCGGGTCATCTGCCTCGTATTCCTCATCTCTATCTACCTCCTCCAGCTGCTCCTGCTCCTCCTCTCCTGTCACCTGGGGAGAAAATTTCCCCTCATTTCACAGACAATGCTTTCTGCTCCAATGTCCTCCCCCTCCTCCATTTCAGTCCCCACCGGGCTCATGTGGCCGCGAGATGTGTCGCCACGTCTCCAGTCCCCTGCCCAGACAGATTTTTCAGCATCTGTTACCCCGGACATGAAGCAGTGGAATGACGTTATTCATCCCGTAGTCCTGGCGACTGACAAATAATGTGGCCTCCACGAATGGCCTCAACAAATGGGAGGTGTCACGCACGAGCTGCCACTGGCTGACATCAAAGTTACACAGGGAGTACTCCTGTCCGCCTGGAAACAACAAAAAATCGTTAATGGGCCTTTCCCTGTTCATACAGTCGGTCCAACATGTGCAGGCTGGAATTCCAACGGGTGGAAACATCGCATATCAGAGTGTGTTGGGGAGGCCGTTTCTGCCGCTGCCACTCGAGGAGGGGGGTTCCTGCTTTGTACGAATGGATAAAGTGCATCACAGTTTCCTGGCCATTTTCAGAATCTTTTGAAGGGTCGGTGAAGACTTCAGGAACCTTTTCACAACCAATTGAACACTGCGCCATGCAGGGCGCATGGACCATCCCTCCTCCCGGTGCAGCGCGGACACCAGTTTCCTCCCATTGTCCGACACCATGGTTCCGATTTGCAGTTTGGGGCGGAGAAAGCCACACATCGATTCTTGCTGCATGACGCGGAGCAGTTCCTCCCCTGTGTGACTTCATTCGCCGAGGCAAGCCAGGTGTGTAGAACGCGTGAACCACCGCTGTGCCCTACACATGTGGTATGATGGAGCAGTACTTGTGGTGGCTGAGATGGTGGGGGTGGTGGAGGAGGAGGAGGCGGACATTGGCGCAGGAGCCGCAGTTTGACAACTGGGAGGAGAAAGTGCCGTCTCCGTCCAAGTTGTGGTGTGCCTGGGCAGGAACACATTCACCCAGTGGGCCGTAAAGGACATATACTGCCCTGACCGTAGTTACAGCTTCCAGACGTCCGCGCTGCCGTTCACCTTGGAACCAAGCCGATAAGCTCAAGGACTGGCCCATCTTCTGTTCTACATATTTAAGAAGTGCGGTACTGGCCTTTTTGGAAAAAAAATTACGGCTTGGAACTCTCCATCTCGGCTCGGCACAAGCCATTAGTTCTCTGAACGGTGCAGAGTCCACCATTTGGAAAGGGAGGGACTGCAGTACAACAACTTGGACAGGACACTGTCAGCTTCTGCACCTTAGGATGGGTTTGGACGCATATTGTTTTTTCTCTTTGCAATTTGCCTCGCTGAACGACTGCTGGGGCCATGAGTAGTGAGGAGCAGGAGCACTGGACCGGGAGATGATTGCAAAGAGAAACAGCTCCCTTCTGCAGGTGGTGGAGCCTTGACTGGCTGCAATGGCATGCAAGCCACTGGCGCTGCTGCTGCCCCCTGTTGCGGGGGCGGTAGGAAAGACCACCACATCTGAGCCACGTTTCTCCCCGGCCACCGGATGGGACGCTGCATGTGTTGACGCAGAGCCGTGGGGGCCAACGTTAGCTCCCTGGCACGCTTCACTTTCTGGCCCCCAGATTCACATATACCCTATTCGGGTGCTCCGGTGTCTTAGCAAAGAACTGCCACAACGCCGAGTACTGATTTTAAACCCCCAACGCTCCGCACTGAGTGAATACTGCCGCCGCTGCCCATCGCTGAGCCCCTGTGCCGCTACTTTTCTTGGACCTGCGAAGCAGGATTTTTACCCCGTGGCCGCTTGGCTCCTGACCTCACACTGCTGCTAACCTGCTGACCCACGGCCATACAACCCACTTGCTGGCTGTGCCGCTGCCTGACGCTTAAGCTGACGCCCTCTTCTCCTGACGATAATGAAGCCCTTGCCTCACCCGACTCCCAAGTGCGGTCGGCTACATCATCATCTATTTGTGTTTCATCGTCACTGCTGTCCTCATCACCGGTCTTGGTATGCAGGCTGACCCCTCACAAGACCTCTCATGCCCCCCCCCAACATCTTACTTTGGCCTACTGCAAGACCAGGGGAATTTTGGCCCCCTTTTTTCGCTGCCAAAAGCTGCTGACTGCCCTCCTCAAAGGGTTCACCCGCAAATATGGCGCGACCCAGACCACATAGTAGATCTCTGGCTAGGGGAAACCGGAGGGACAAGGCGGGTTGAGGACAGGGGAGGGCCGCTGACCCGCTCCCCAGGCATGCCAACTAAGGTTTTGGTTTGGGGCCCCCACCCCCCTTGGCTGGGGTTGCAGATTCCGGGAGGAAGGATTTAAAATCAAAAACCCAAACAAAACCATTGGGGGGGTGAACAACAAAAGCCGCTAATGACACGGGAGCTGTGGCCTCACGAGTGACCCCTGCTCACCCCCTTGCGTGCTGGACCTGGGCCTCTCCCGGGTTTTTGCCACGCCCCCACGGGAAGAGCCCCCACCTCTCTGTCTGACATCTGTTTGTTTTAAAAAGTCAGACACTGTTTATGAAGATATCTGTTATGATAAAAACACCCCTGTATTTGGGCTCCAAATAACCCAGTAACAAGCTTTGGGGAACTGTCAGGGGTAAGCGGCTCAACTGCAGACCGCTGCAAAAGCTGATTGACCCCCCCTGATCACTTTCTGTAAGCTCGTGAGTGACAGGGCCCAGCCACTCCGACAGGGGCGGTGCACCCGCCAATGGGGAACCCGGAGGCCGCTCCAAACAGCTGCGGGGGGGTTCCGGGAATCCCATTTAAGCTCCCTAAAGCGACTGCTGCACCTGTATATCCGGTTTCCGTGGTTCTTGTTCTTTGTTTTTTGTTTTGCTAACCAAATTTTTCCTGACCTCGGCTGTTTTTCCTTACTCCGGGTTGTCTCCCGATTTTGTG